>ML795297.1:110741-129303 GCA_009831015.1 Picea engelmannii
AAGACTTATGGTGAAAGGATATGCACAGAAATAAGGAATAGACTATGAGGGTACTTTTTCCCCCTCAACAAAATGGGCTACCATTTGTGCATTGTTAGATTTAAGAACACATAAAAGGTGGAAGATTCATCACATGGATGTGAATACAACTTTCCTAAATGGATATTTGAAAGAGAATGTCTACATGTATCAACCAAAAGGATTTGTTATGAAGGGTCAATAACATAAGGTATAATATCTCATCAAGTCTTTGTATGGCCTAAAGCAAGCACCTCATGCATGGTATGAAAAGCGAACTAAGCATCTTTTGAAAATCAATTTCAACCATTTTAATCTTGATGATGCAACTTTGTTTGTCAATAAAGGTGGCAAAACTATTGTATATCTTATTGTGTATGTAGATGATATTTTGATAACAGGAAACAATGAAGCATATATTGCATCGATAAATAAATAATTGAATAATGGTTTTGAGATGACAAACATGGGACATCTTCACTACTTCTTGGGTATTAAGTAACTCAAAATCCAAGGTATATATTCATCTCCCAAAAGAAGTATATTGGAGAGTTGTTAAATAAATTTGGCATGGTTGATTGTAATCCACTCTCTACTCCAATGGAGAAAAATTTGAAACTAACATCAAAAGAAGGGTATGAATTTAAGGATGCAACTAAATATAGATAGCTTGAGGTGAGACTTATCTACCTTACCGCTACTAGACTAGATATTTCATTTGCAATTGGGACACTTTCTAGGTTCATGCAAAATCCTTGTGAAGGACATTGGTGTGGTGCAAAGAGAGTTCTAAGGTACTTGAAGGGAACTCAATACTTTTGGCTCAATTACTCTAAGGTGGAGTACTTCAAACTATTTGGACACATAGGTTCAGAATTTGATGGGGATAAGGAGAACGAAGTGTCTACTTCAAGATACTTCATGAGTCTTGGATCAATATCTATCTCTTGGAGATCATGTAAAAACTTTGTTCCAACAAATTCCACTAAAGAGGCAGAGTATGTGACTATTGCAGAGGAAACAAAGGAGATTGTGTGGCTTGGAAAGACACTAGAGGATTTGCAGGAGAAACATTTGAATTCTACTTCATTTTTTATTGGCAACACTTATGCAATAAAGTTGGCCAATAATCCTATATTCCATGATCAAATAAAGCATATCAACACAAAGTACCCTCTGACTCGACATCATGTAGAGGCCAAGACCATTCATTTGATGCATACAAGTGAGAAAATTGAAGATATCTTCACCAAATCTTTTGTAAGAGAAAAGTTTGAAAAATTCATAAAGATGCTTGGATTTACAAACACCCCTTCGGATTAAGGGGGTAATGTTAGATACCTAATACTTGGGATTGTGGTATATTGTAAATACTAATTTTGGAGAAATAGGAAGAGTCATAGGTGAATAGGAAGAGTCATTGGACCTCTTAGAATATGAAACCAAAGATCGTCTCTCAATGTATTTATCTATGGCTCACACTAATAAAAATGCAATGCATGGAGTTATTCAATTCCCATTGTAAGACTAAATAGAACATCTTTGTGGTTACAATCTGGAGATGAGAACACAATTGTTTCACCATTATTACAGTCACGGGAAAAACATTAATACTATGTGGAAGCTTGAGAAGTCAGATGGTTCAGTTAGCACAAGTTTCAAAGATATTGTTAAGGATGGAGCTGAAACAAAGCTACCAACTTGACGAGAACCCTCCAGAGTTATTATGTTCTTAGAGGTCATATTTAGTGACTATGTTTACCTTTGTTTTAAAAAGTGGCGCTACCAATAGCTCCTTTTTTTTGGGGGGGGGGAGGGGGGGAGGCGGGGGGTGGTTAAAATTGTGACTTGTTTGAAATCATGGCATTGACAACCTTTGAGAAGTACAAGCATGTCTCTCTTTGTAATTGCATTTATAATATTATAACAAAGATCATAGCTAGAAGGGTAAAAAGGTTGTTGTCTAATTCCATTTCTAGTGAACAATTTGGGTTTTTGGAAGGTACGAAAATTCATGAGGTTGTGGAGGTCACCAAAGAGAGCATTCATACTATAAAAGTGAAGAAGTCAAAACCTATGGTGATTTGACTTATCCAAGGCTTACGATGGGGTGAGTTGGATGCACTTAAAATTGATACTCATTCATTTGGGATTTTGTGTTCCTTTTGTGTCATTGGTTATAAATTGTGTAACTTTTTTCTTACTATGTATTGATAAATGAATCTACTACAAGTTTCTCTAGGAATGAAAGGGGGTTAATATAGGGTGCTTACTTTCCCCCCTTATTTTCTTGATAGTGGAAAAAAGTTTATGAAAGGATTTGAAGGAGGTTATAAGATTTGGAAGCTTCAAAAACATTAAAATAGGTAGATCATGTTATTTATATCATCTTTATTCATTGATGAAATTTTGATTTTCTATAATGGCATGTGAAAGGATTTAATTAGGTTGAAGGAAATTATGGATCTCTATTTCATAGCTACATGGATTCCAATCAATATTGAGAAGTCATCAATACCATCTGTGGGTATCTCTAATGAAGATAGTGTCTTTAGAGGAAGGGATGAAATATTTAGGGTTTCTTTTAAAACCAAATGTCTATTTGAAAAAGGATTGACTTTGGCTAATTTCAAAGGTGAGAAAGAGATCAAATATATGTGTCATAATTGGCTCTCCAAAGGAGGAATACTTGTGTTAGTTAAAGAAGTCATAGAAGCATTCCATATTTACTATGTTAGGAATAGGATCACAGAGCAATAAAAATAAAATAAATCAAAATGAATGCATAAATAAAACACAGAAAAAAAAAAAAAATACAAGAGAGACATCAATATACATGGTTCACCTGATATGGGTTACGTCCACGGAGAAACAACCAATCCTTCCTTTATTATGTCCATCAAAATGAAGGAATAACACCTACAACACATATGTTGCAACCTCCTCTTGACTCTTTCACAGTCTCCTCTCTCAATCACAAAATACTCTCTCTCACCATTAAAATATAATATATAGGATCCCACGGCATCTAAAAGCCCNATTTGGAAGCTTCAAAAACATTAAAATAGGTAGATCATGTTATTTATATCATCTTTATTCATTGATGAAATTTTGATTTTCTATAATGGCATGTGAAAGGATTTAATTAGGTTGAAGGAAATTATGGATCTCTATTTCATAGCTACATGGATTCCAATCAATATTGAGAAGTCATCAATACCATCTGTGGGTATCTCTAATGAAGATAGTGTCTTTAGAGGAAGGGATGAAATATTTAGGGTTTCTTTTAAAACCAAATGTCTATTTGAAAAAGGATTGACTTTGGCTAATTTCAAAGGTGAGAAAGAGATCAAATATATGTGTCATAATTGGCTCTCCAAAGGAGGAATACTTGTGTTAGTTAAAGAAGTCATAGAAGCATTCCATATTTACTATGTTAGGAATAGGATCACAGAGCAATAAAAATAAAATAAATCAAAATGAATGCATAAATAAAACACAGAAAAAAAAAAAAAATACAAGAGAGACATCAATATACATGGTTCACCTGATATGGGTTACGTCCACGGAGAAACAACCAATCCTTCCTTTATTATGTCCATCAAAATGAAGGAATAACACCTACAACACATATGTTGCAACCTCCTCTTGACTCTTTCACAGTCTCCTCTCTCAATCACAAAATACTCTCTCTCACCATTAAAATATAATATATAGGATCCCACGGCATCTAAAAGCCCCAATCCATTAATATATATTATATTACAACCTTAATTACTTAACCAAAATTAGAAAAGCATGGGCCAAAAAACCATGTGCCAAAATTGCCCAAAATGTATGCAAAAAATTGCCCAAACAATTTTTCTTGGGATCCAAATGTGGCTGAAATAAGACCTCTTAATCAAGAAGATAATCAGGCTCCACAACCAAAAATCTCCCACTTGAAGACTGATCACAACAACTCCATTGCTACTACACCTATTGGACTATGCTCTAATTTTGGACCTAGCAGTTTTATCATCTTTTCCATCATGCTTGAAGGCCAACTGAAACTGAGCAGGAACTCAATTTGTCCCTGGTTAATTCCTTCGTTAACATGTATGCAAGATTATTGCTAGTGTGTATTGATGCAGGAGCATCGCTCACTCATCAAGCGAGCTAGCGCGTGGAGCAGGAAGAACAGCTGGACAGCGCCAGCACATACATTTTTGAATTGCTTTGGAGATTGGTGCGCCAACCTTTTATGAAGGCATTCAAAAAGAAGCGCACTTGTATTGTATTATAGATAGGAAGGCATTTATTAGTTTTAATGCTGTTAGATAGGAATTAACTGGAGATTTGATAGTTGTAGATTTCGAGAGGGAAAACGGAATATAGGCACCCTCCTTGTACATTGTATCATTCATTCAGAATTATTGAGAACAGGAAGCAAGAAGAGCAAGCAGAGAACTTGTGGAGAGCCCTCATGTACAGATTGGATTAATAGAATTGAGCCTTTGATTCAATTTCATGACTGATGTTGTTTTCTTTGTGTATGTGCTTATGTGCTTGTGAATGTTTATTTTCTTTGTATGAAATTGCTTTGAATATGCTTTGCAGGTGATTTCAAAGGTTTAACTAAAGTCTGAGAGAAAGGAGAATAAGTTTCAATTGTTTCTCTGTTTGAGCCAGGAGATTCCTGCATAGAGTGCAGTTGAATTCCTCTGCATAGAGTGCGTTGAGGAGGCTAGACAGTAAACTCTTATTCTCATTTTCCTAGAAGTCGAATTGGGTTATCAGAGCCGTGCAGAAGAAGTGCAGGCTGAATCAGAAGTCTCAGCGGTTCGTCTGAGCAAAGGAAGACAGAGATTTATGTGGCTGTGAGTGCACAGGACCGGAGAGAATTCGACACTTAGAGAATTGTTGAAGGTCGAGAACGAAATGCATGCATAGGTCTCTAAAGGAGTCAGAGAAATCAAGCTCAGGAGGGGTATTTCCTTCTTGGCATCGTAGGAAAAGGAACCAAGAGGGGCTCGAACGGGAACAGAGCTTTGGAATAGAAGAAATCCTCAAAGAGGAGAGCCAACGGCTGGGGATCGCTGTTGAGAATCGCGAAGTCCCGCAGATCGTCAGATCTTGAGGAAGTGGCGAGGGAGTTAAACCTTGAGCACAAGAGGACCCAGGAGCCATCGCATATCGGCATATCAGAGTTGGCGAGGGCCAGAGTTTCATATTCATCGAAATCGCGAGTAGCGATTTCTCGATTTAATCGGAGCCGTCGATCGCTTGGTAGATAGGTGTCATAAGATCCCGTGAGGTCGGGATTCGGCGGTCGGGGTTTCCGATATCAAAGAACACTTGCATCACGGATCCACGATCCGTGAAATCCCGAAGGTGACGTGGCAGCGTGGGACCCCGGGAGCGAGTGGAGAACAGGTGACTTCACATCGGAGGATTGGTATCTCGGAGTTCAGAGTTTGGGAAGCCAGGGTGTTGACATCGTGAGTGGCGATATCCCGATAGGGAAATCCCCGACAGGACGAGGGCATTGACTGTTGACCATTGGAGGTCGGGTTGAGGATTTGGAGTTGCACGAGAACGTGCATACAGGGCTCGCGATATCGCGAGACCCGATTTCCCAAGATAATTGTCGGGAGATCATTAGCGTATTCTGTGGGTGACTGAAGGTCCCGATACGGGATAGAAAAGGGATATAATCCTTCAGGCCAAGGTACAGAAGGTCCTGGTGAGAGCGGGTTGGACCATGAGGGTCGGGATACCTCGCACCAAGTGGTATCAGAGCTTGGAGTCTTTGCTTTCTAAAGCAGGGATAGGGAATACACCATGCCGTCGAGAAGGGAGAGAGAGTCGCCTGATCAAGAAGACAGAGACGCCCGAAGAAGGGGTAGACCGACAGGGAATCCAGAAATAGAGCGCCAGATGCGAGATCTTCGAGCAAGGCTTGAGGAGATGGAGACTGTGCAGAGACGTGGAGCTGGTGCAGTAGAGTTCAGTGATTCTGAAGTGGAAGAGGAAGCTGGACATGATGCAGAAGAGGTCACAGCAAAAGACGCATCAACCGAACGGTTGATCAGAGCCATTTCTAGGATGAGCTCTAAGACAAAGATGGACATTCCCGTCTATAAGGGGAGTCTAAATGCAGAAGAGTTGTTGGACTGGATCCGAGCACTCGACACCTACTTCGATTACGAAGATATCGAAGAGGACAAGAAGGTAAGGCATGCTGTCACCAAATTGAAAGGACATGCATCCTTATGGTGGGATGAGTTGCAGGCTGATAGGCGCTGCAAAGGAAAACAGAAGATCAAGAGCTGGGATAGGATGATCGCTAAGATGAAAGCGAAATTCATCCCCAGCGACTACCAGATCACACTGTTCAGGCGGATGCAGAACCTGAGACAGAAGATGATGATGGTGAAGGAGTACACCGAAGAGTTCTACAGACTCAATATCCAAGCAGGTCATCGAGAGAGTGATGACGAAAAGGTGGCAAGATACTTGAATGGGTTGAGGTATGACATTCAGGATGAATTGAGCATGGTTACCATCCGAATAGTTGAGGATGCGTACCAGATGGATTTAAAAGCCGAGGAGAAGCTGAGCCGCAAGCAGGGACAACAAGGGCGAGGCAGGAGCCAGCCCCGAGGCAAAGCAATTGCCCAAGAGAGAACACAGAAGCCCAAGGAGGATTGGAAGAGGCCTCAGGGAAAAGCTGAAAGAGGTGGAACCTCACAGCAGAGGCAACCATATGTTGAGTTGAGGAGGCAGCAAGATGATCAGCAAGGAGGATATGCTGACATGAACGCTTTTCCTCGTACCCGAGGTCGAGGTAGAGGACGAGGAGGAGTTATCACATGTTTTACATGTGGGAAAGATGGAAATAAAGCCGTGGATTGTCCGGACCGGAAAATGGATAGAGGAAAAGCTCACGTCGCTGAGGCGCAGAGGCGTGACATGGAAGATGAAGACACTGGAAGTGGGAAGTCACTGACAGTGCACAAAGTTCTCTTGAAACCCGAGAAGGAGGTGGAGGACACAGCTCAAAGATGCAGACTGTTCAGGACCACGTGCAAAACCAAGGGCTGGAAATGCAAGGTCATAGTGGACAGTGGAAGCACCGACAATCTCGTTTCGACCAAGATGGTGGAGAAATTAGAGCTGGAGACGACCAATCACCCGAGTCCATACAAAGTGTCATGGCTTCAGAAAGGACACCAAGTAAGTGTTATGAAACAATGCTTGGTTGAATTTAAAATGGGTGAATATAAAGATAAAATTATGTGTGATGTTATTCCCATGGATGTCTGTCATGTATTGCTGGGTAGACCATGGCAGTATGACAGAAATGTTGTTCATGATGGGATAATGAACACATACACCTTGGAGAAGGATGGGAGGTCACATACGTTGCTTCCGATAAAGGATAAGGAAGTGAAGCCGGAAGTGAGCAGCACAATACTTCTCATGAGTGGGAAGGAGCTTCTCAATGAGATGGAGAAAAATGAAGATCCACAATTCTTTGTGGTCAGGAAACCGAGAATTGTCCTGACAAGCACAAGAGTGGACGACTTGCCAGAGGAGATTCAGGAACTGTTGGGAGAGTTCGCTGATATCATCATGGACGAACTACCTTGTTCATTGCCACCGATGAGGAGTGTGAGCCATCACATCGACCTCATACCTGGAGCAAGTTTTC
Organism: Picea engelmannii; assembly: GCA_009831015.1. Lineage (NCBI taxonomy): Eukaryota > Viridiplantae > Streptophyta > Pinopsida > Pinales > Pinaceae > Picea > Picea engelmannii. The sequence goes on from ML795297.1 coordinate 118,456, forward strand.
CAAATAAGGCAGCATACAGGTTGACGCCTCAGGAGAACGAGGAAGTCAAAAGACAAGTGCAGGACTTGCTGGATAAAGGACTGGTGAGGGAGAGTCTGAGTCTGTGTGCTGTTCCGACAGTACTAAGTCCAAAGAAGGATGGAGGCTGGAGAATGTGTACAGACTCCAGGGCGATCAATAAAATCACCATCAGGTACAGGTTCCCACTGTCGAGAATGGACGACTTGATGGATTGCCTGAGTGGGGCAAATTACTTTTCAAAGATAGATTTGAAGAGCGGATATCATCAGATCCAGATGAGAGAGGGAGATGAATGGAAGACAGCATTCAAAACAAACGAGGGTTTGTATGAATGGTTGGTCATGCCGTTTGGGTTGACCAACGCGCCGAGCACATTCATGAGGCTGATGAATGAAGTCCTGAAGGAATTCATTGGCAAATTTGTGGTCGTATACCTAGACGACATACTAGTGTTCAGTAAAACCAAGGCTGAGCATTTAAAACATTTGGCCACGGTGATGAGAAGACTACAGCGGGAGAAGCTGCTGATAAATTTGAAGAAATGTTCCTTCATGCAGACAGAACTCATTTATTTGGGTTTTGTGATTTCGGTGAATGAGTTGAAGATGGATCCTGAAAAGGTGGAAGTGATCAGGAATTGGCCATCGCCAAGAAATGTTTTCGAGGTAAGAAGTTTCCATGGACTCACTAGTTTCTACAGGAAATTCATTCTGAATTTTAGTGTAATTAGCGTCGCGATGATGGAGACAGTGAAGAAGCGTCACAAGACTTTTCACTGGATAGCAGAGGCTGAGAGAAGCTTCAATCTGTTGAAGCGAAAGATAACAGAGCAACCGATTCTGGTATTGCTTGATTTTAAGAAGCATTTCAAGTGAAATGTGATGCCAGCGGGTATGCTATTGGAGGGGTCCTGAGTCAGGATGACAGACTTGTAGCATACTTCAGCGAGAAGCTGGATGATGCAAAGTTGAAATACTCCACGTACAATAAGGAGTTCTATGCCATTATACAGGCATTGAAGAAGTGGAGGCACTACTTGATACCCAAGGAATTCATTTTGTATAGCGATAATCATGCTTTGCAGTTTGTAAGTCAACAAGAAAAGTTGAACCAGAAGCATGCAAAATGGGTAGAATACATGCAAAATTTCACATTTGTCATTAAACACATTTCAGGAACTGCTAACAAAGTGGATGATGCTTTGAGCAGGAAGTGTTTGCTGTTGCAGGAATTCAGGGTCAAGACACTGGGTTTTGAGAATCTGAAATATATGTATGCAGGTGATGCAAATTTCGGGGAAGCTTATGAAGCAGCCGAGAATCCGGTTCTCAGAGATCGGAGCCCGTGGATAGATTTCATGATCTAGGATGGATTGTTGTTTAAGGGCAGTCAAATGTGCATTCCAGATTGCTCCATGAGGGAGAATTTGGTGAGGGAGAAGCATAGCGATGGATTAGAAGGTCATTTTGGACATGACAAGACATTCGCCAAGATGAGCGAATCATATTTCTGGCCGGGAATGCGTGCAGATGTAAAAAGGTTCGTTGACAGATGCAGAATTTGTCAACACGCGAAGGGCCGAAAGCAGAACACAGGGTTCTATCAGCCATTGCCCATACCTGAGAGACCATGGGAGGCGATCAGTATGGATTTTGTTCTGGGATTGCCGAGAACACAGAGAGGGGTGGATTCCATCTTTATGGTGGTGGATAGGTTCTCGAAGATGGCACATTTCATCCCGTGTCAGAAGACTAGCGATGCAACACACATCGCCAACTTATTTTTCAAAGAAATTGTGAGACTGCATGGATTGCCGAGAAGCATAGTCTCGGACAGGGATACAAAGTTCATAGGTCATTTTTGGAAGACGCTGTGGAAAAAGCTAGGAACTAATTTGGCTTTTAGCTCAGCATACCATCCGCAGACAGATGGGCAGACTGAGGTGGTCAACAGAAGTCTGGGGGATCTATTGAGAAGCTTGGTGACAGAGCACCACAGCAGTTGGGACCAGATATTACCACAGGCAGAATTCGCGTACAATGACTCAGTGAATCGGAGTACAGGGAGAAGCCCATTCCAGATTTTGTATGGGACACAGCCGAGAGGAGTTTCTGAGCTCAGGGAGTCAGGACAGGCTGAAACTAGCAACGCAAGCGCTGAAGAATTCGTTGAAGCGATGCAGGAACTTCACGCAAAGGTGAAGCAGTGATTGCAGAAGTCCAACCAGGAGTACAAGCGCAGAGAGGATCAGAAGAAGAGACAAATTCAGTTCGAAGTTGGGGACATGGTTCTGGCGCACTTGAGAAAATAAAGGTTTCCGAGGGGAACATATAACAAACTCAAGATGAAAAAGATTGGACCTTGTAGAGTCCTGAAGAAGTTCGGTGAGAATGCATATGATATTGAGTTGCCAGAGGGCATCGAGATATCTCTGATTTTTAATGTTTCGGACTTATACCCATACAGGGCTACAGAAGCAGGCACTGGAACTGAGGAACCAGTGATTAAATGGCAGAAGCAATTACCAGTTGCACAGAAACCGCAGATGGAGTGCATACTGGATAAGACAGTAGGCAGGAATACCAGGCGAAAGCAGTATTTTGAATACCTGGTGAAATAGAAGAATCACCCAGTAGAGGATGCCAGCTGGGAGACAGAAGCAGTTATCCAAAAACATGGGCACACCTTGCAGGAGCTCATGGACAGGAGCCCATGAAATCTTTCAAGCCGAGGAGTATGATGCAGGAGCATCGCTCACTCATCAAGCGAGCCAGCGCATGGAGCAGGAAGAACAGCTGGACAGCGCCAGCACATACATTTTTGAATTGCTTTGGAGATTGGTGCGTCGACCTTTTATGAAGGCATTCAAAAAGAAGCGCACTTGTATTGTATTATAGATAGGAAGGCATTTATTAGTTTTAATGTTGTTAGATAGGAATTAACTGTAGATTTGATAGTTGTAGATTTCGAGAGGGAAAACGGAATATAGGCACCCTCCTTGTACATTGTATCATTCATTCAGAATTATTGAGAACAGGAAGCAAGAAGAACAAGCAGAGAACTTGTGGAGAGCCCTCATGTACAGATTGGATTAATAGAATTGAGCCTTTGATTCAATTTCATGACTGGTGTTGTTTTCTCTGTGTATGTGCTTATGTGCTTGTGAATGTTTATTTTCTTTGTATGCAATTGCTTGGAATATGCTTTGCAGGTGATTTTAGAGGTTTAACTGAAGTCTGAGAGAAAGGAGAATAAGTTTCAATTGTTTCTCTGTTTGAGCCAGGAGATTCCTGCATAGAGTGCAGTTGAATTCCTCCGCATAGAGTGCGTTGAGGAGGCTAGACAGTAAACTCTTATTCTCATTTTCCCAGAAGTCGAATTGGGTTATCAGAGTCGTGCAGAAGGAGTGCAGGCTGAATCAGAAGTCTCAACGGTTCGTCTGAGCAGAGGAAGACGGAGATTTATGTGGTTGTGAGTGCACAGGACCGGAGAGAATTCGACACTTAGAGAATTGTTGAAGGTCGAGCACGAAATGCGTGTGAAAGGTCTCTGAAGGAGTCATAGAAATCAAGCTCATGAGGGGTAGTTCCTTCTTGGCATCGTAGGAAAAGGAACCAGGAGGGGCTCGAACGGGAAGGAAGCTTTGGAATAGAAGAAATCCTCAAAGAGGAGAGCTGACTGCTGGGGATCGCTGTTGAGAATCGTGAAGTCCCGTAGACCATCGGATCTTGAGGAAGTGGCGAGGGAATTAACCCTTGAGCACAAGAGGACCTGGGAGCCATCGCATATCGGCATATCGGAGTTGGCGAGGGCCAGAGTTTCATATTCCTTGAAATCGCGAGTAGCGATTTCCCGATTTAATCGGAGCTGTCGATCGCTTGGTAGAAAGGTGTCATAAGATCCCGTGAGGTCAGGATTCGGCGGTCGGGGTTTCCGATATCAAAGAACACTTGCATCACGGATCCACGATCCTCGAAATCCCGAAGGTGACGTGGCACCGTGGGACCCCGGGAGCGAGTGGAGAACAGGTGGCTTCACATCGGAGGATCGGTATCTTAGAGTTCGGAGTTTGGGAAGCCAGGGTGTTGACATCGCGAGTGGTGATATCCCGATAGGGAAATCCCTGACAGGACGAGGGCGTTGACTGTTGACCATCGGAGGTCGGGGTTCAGGATTTGGAGTTGAACGAGAACGTGCATACAGGGCTCGCAATATTGCGAGACCCGATTTCCCAAGATAATTGCCGGGAGATCATCAGCGTATCTTGTGGGTGACTAAAGGTCCCGATACAGGATAGAAAAGGGATATAATCCTTCGGGCCAAGGTACAGAAGGTCCTGGTGAGAGCGGGTTGGACCGTGAGGGTCGGGATACCTCGCACCATGTCTCTTTTCCAACTTCAACTTTCCATCTTCCTAAATTGTGTATTTTTAGTCCTACAATGGAAGGCTGAGTTTTTCGTAAGATGAAAGGCACTTTGGTTGTCATTGTACAACCTGCTATTCTGCAGCTTATTTCCCAATTCCTCCATAAACCTTTGTAACTAAATCATTTCTTTACTAGCCTTTGTAGAAACAAGATACTTTGCTTCCATTGTTGAAAGGGAAAAAACCTTTTGCAATTTTGAAATTCAACTTACTTTTGTTCCACCTATTGTAAAAACATACCCTATGGTGCTCCTCCTGCTATCTATATCACCTGCCATATATAAATCAACATACCCTTGTAGAATAGTGTTTGAACCTCCAAAACATAATGTCTAAGTTGTATTACCTCAAATACCTAAGAATCCACTTTATATCATTTCAATGCCCTATACCTGGATTGTTCATATACATGCTCACAACTCCCACTGCATGTGCAATATCTGACCTTGTTCACACCATCGCATACAGCAAGCTACCAACTGCTAATGAGTACGGAATCTTGGACATGTAGTATATTGAATCATATGTCTTGGGACATATCATATTAGTTAGTTTGAAATGGTTGGGAAAATGTCTACTAACTAGTTTTGCATCTTGTGTTCTAAATTTTTCCAACACCTTCTCTATGTATTCACCCTAAGACAATGTTTATTTGTGATTTTTGTTGTCTCTTTTTATTCCCATACCATGGATTTTCTTTGCAACACCTGAATACTTCATCACAAATTAATTATCTAATTTTATTTTGAGTACATTTATATCCTACATGTTAGAAATTTCAACAAGCATGGCATCTACATACAATAACAAGATAATATAGTTGTCATTATCTAGTCTCTTAAAATAAACACAGTGGTCAAAATGGCATCTATTATAACCTTGTTTTATCATAAACCTATCAAATTTCAAATACCACTTCCTTGGAACTTGCTTTAGGCCATACAATCTCTTATTCATCCTTCGTACTAATTTATCCTTCCCTTTGACCACATACCCTTGTGTCTATTACATATGAATTTGTTCCTCCAAATCCCCATGGAGAAAAGTTGTCTTTACATCTAACTGTTGAAGATGCAAATCTTCTATTTCCACTAGACTTAAAATAGTTCTAATTGAATTAATTTTAACAAAAGGAGAAAATATTTCATCAAAATATATACCTTTCCTCTGTTCAAACCCCTTTACAACAAATTTGCCCTTGTACCTATTTTTACCGCCATCTTCTACCTTCAACCTATAAACCCATTTATTCTACAATTTTTTTTTACCTGCAAGCAACCAAACTAAGTCCCAAGTCTGGTTATGTACCAAGGAGTCCATCTCATCTTTCATGACTTGCTCCCACTTCTTTTTGGTTTCTACCTACATCGCTTCTTCATATATTTCTAGTTCATCGGAATCAGTCGATAATAAATAATACATTGAAGCGAGTATCGTTTAGAAGGTCTACTTAACCTAGTAGATCTTCTTACATCACTTGCAGAAGTTTGAGGTACCTTCTACTATTGTTGTTGTTGAACTTTTTGATTTTTAGCACCTTTAGAATTTCATTTTTTTTTTATTTCATCAAGCACTATGTATTATGTGTTTGTCTTTTTCCTATTTATTTCCCTACAATTGATCTTTGTACTTGACCTTCTCATTGAATACCACATATCTACTCCTAATTATTTTGTAATTTTGATAATCCCATAAGTGATAACCAAAATCATTAATTCCATATCCAATAAAAGTACACTTCTTGTATTTTGCCTCAATATTTGTTCTAGTTTCTCTATCAATATGGACAAATGCTTCACAACCAAAAGTCCTAAAAAATGAGTATTTTACCTGTCCATGCCTCCTATGGAATGCCACCATCGAAGGAAATTGAATTCCCTCTATTTATTAAGTAAACAGTAGTATCCACAACCTCTTCCCAAAACTATAAGGGCAATCTTGCATGCAATATCATGCTCCTTGCACACTCCATGGTTGTCTTGTTCATCCTTTCTGACACACCATTTTATTGTGGTCTTCCTAGAACCATTTTCTCTCTACGAATCCCATGGTATGAACAATAAATATCAAACTCCTTATTGCAATATTTTCCTCCATTGTCTGATCTGATACACTTCAACTTATTTCCTATCTCATTCTCAACCAAATATTTCCATTTCTTAAAAGTATCAAAAACATCAATTTTTTTTTAATGCAATAATTCCAAGTTTTTCTAGTTGCATCATCAATAAAAGTAACATGATAATAAGATCCACCAAGAAATGATACCTTAATCGATCCCCATATTTATGTATGCACAAGATCTAACTTTTCACTCTTATTTTTCTTCCTAACTCTGAGAAATTTGACTCTCTTTTATTTTCCATAAACATAGTGCTCACAAAAATCCAAATCAACCCACTTCAAATATGGCATCAAGTTCCTTGAGTGGATAATTTGGAGAATTTGGAGAATCTGCATCCCCTTTTTCATTCATGTTCCCAAGGTTATGATGCCATAATGTTTTATCCGCTCCTATAGAAACCAAAGCAATAGAAGAGTCGGAATTACTAGTACATAAATACAACGTACCTACCTTCTCTCATTTTTCTATTATCAATGATCCTTTAGTGATTTTCCATGAGTTGCTTGTAAACGCAATTGTACAACCTTCACTTTCCAACTTCCCTACTAAAATTAGATTTCTTCTCAAGTCAGGAACGTGATTCACCTTTTTCAACAACCATTGGTTTTCATTTTGTAATTTTATTTGTATCTTACCCTTTCCAACAATTTTGCATGGTTTATCATCACCAAAATAAACATGTCCAATATCACCTTAAACATAGTCTTGAAAATATTTCCTATGGGGTGTGGCATGAAATGAAACCCTTGAAAATACCACCCAAGAATCAATAATATTGTCTAATGAAAGGATTAAAGAATCTTGCAACATAAACTTGCTACATTTGCTCACTGATTATTCTCTTGTTGTCTATCTCCTTGTTTTCCTTTTCAAGACCAAAAGTCTTTCTTCAAGTTTTCTTTATTCCCTCAATGCCATCACTCTATCTTCCCTCTAGATTTGGATCTACCCTTCTTAGAATTCTCATGATTCCCTAGGCTCTTTCATCTCTCCCTTTGTATTCCCCTGTTCTCCACAACCAAAGAATTACCTGATGTCTCACTTGTGTTTTTTTGTCACATTTCCTCGCTAAGGATAACACCAACAACATCATCAAACTTTAAAGTGTTTGAACCATAGACATAATTACTCACAGCCATGACCAAGCTATTCTAGTTTTTTGGAAATGAGGATAAAATCAAAAGTTCCCTAACCTCATCATCAAAATTTAATCCTACATGACTTAGCTGACTGATGACCATGTTAAACTCATTTAAATGATTAGAAACAGACCCACCTTTTGACATCTTCATATTAAATAAATGTTTCATAAGAAATACCTTGTTGGAGGCTGAAGGTTTTTCATACAACTTATCGAATGCCTTCAGTAGATCTTCCATTGTTTTTTTTCTTTTGAAATGTTGAAAGCCACCGACACCGTGAGGCACAGTTGTATTGTTCCTAGTTCATTTTTGTCAAGAACCTCCCACTCTTTGTCCTTCATGGTCGCCATATTCTTTGTTGTTCCACCCAATGGTAAGAAAGGATTCTTCTAATATAGATAGTCCTCTATTTGTATCTTCCATAGCTGGTAGATTTGGTCATTAAACTTCTCGACCCTAAACTTTCATTCTTCTTCCATTTCTCCCACTTGAACCAGGAACCCTCCTTTCCTGCAAGTTTATCATCCAAATATACCTTCGTCTCTGGTACCAGTTGTTAGGAATAGGATCACAAAGCAATAAAAAATAAAACAAATCAAAATGAATGCATAAATAAAACATAGAAGAACAAAATATAAGAGAGACATTGATTTACGTGGTTCACATGATATGGGCTATGTCCATGGAGAAATGGACAATGTTTCATTATTCCATCCAACAAAATGAAGGGATAATACCTACAGTGCATATTTTACAACCTCTTATTCACTCTCTCATAGTCTCCATTACAATACAATATATAAGATCACGCGGCATCCAAAAACCCGAATCCATTGAATTGGACTATATTACAACATTAATTCCTTAAATGGAATTAGAAAACCATGGGTCGAAAAACCGTGTTCCAAAACCAGCCAAAATGGATGAAAAATACTACCAATTTTTTTTTCTTGGCGGATCCACTCCCTCGCTATGCCAAGTGTAATGTAACATCACATGGGCCTAATTGTGCAAAGAATATAAAACATACCCAAGTGTCCCAAATGAGGTTGAAACAAGACTTATGAATCAAGATGATAATCAGGCTCCATAACCAACATATTAGATGTCATTGTCATGGATTCCCAAGGGAGTTTCAGAAATTATTAGAAGAACCGGCTTTAGGTTTATCTGGTCTTGGTGTAATAAAAATAACAGGATCCCTCTTGTAAAATGGAAAATGATAGTTGTTCCAAAAGATTTAGGGGAATGCAGTTTAAAAAACTTCTTCATTCTCTCAAAAGGATTAACGACTAAAAATTATTGGAGGTTTATTCAAGGGAAAGGAATATGGTGTCAAGTTGTGAAGGGAAAGTACATCCATTCAAATTCTTTAGATGTTTGGTTTAGAAATTCCATTAAGAGTATGCATAAAGTCTTTGTTATGTGAAAAATTGTAGTCCTAACTTCCCCCTTGGTTGGGAATTCATAGTGTGGAAAGTCAACTGAGGATAAAAGATAAGCATCGGGAAGGACACTTGGGTTGGTTGTGGGGAAGATTTCAAACTTCTAGTATAGAAGTTATAGATTTTGAGGATTAGAGGATTTCACAATCTAAATCAAACTATTGATCCTGATATGAATACAATATGTTATCAAGAATGGTTACATGCAAGGGATTTGGGTCTTAAAGATAAGGATGTGGATTATTGGGAGAATTGTATCATAAAGCTTAAATGCATCCATGTCAGGTTAAAACATGAAGAATATAGTTTGGTTTGGTGCCTAAATCCATTGGGTTCATATACTCATAAAGATGGTTATAAGGTTTTATCTACACAAGGTGATATGGCAGCTCAAATGTGGAGGTGGAAGAAGGTTTGGAGGTTTAAATGTCCATATAAATATCATATATTCATATGGTTGTTGCTCAATAAAAAAGTGTTAACTTGGGAGAATCTTCAAAAAATAAGTACTATGGGTCCTAGATGGTATATTTGTGGAGAGAAAATGACAAAACAATTTTTGATCTTGTTATGTCTCGTTCCTTTTCAAAATAAGTCTAAAATGAATTTGAAGGTTTATCTGGTTTGAAGGATGTTTGGATTGGGGATTCATTTAAACCAAGTTTAAGAGCTTGGTGTGAAAATGAAAATTTAAATACTTATAGGGAATTAATGTGCTAAGGAATAAAGAAAGTATAACGCAAGAAAAGAACTTGGTAGAAAAGGCTTTAAACCATTCTCAATATATGTATTTATCCAATGATGTCAATATATAGTACATGTATCTAACCACCTCTAAATCTAGATCTCACTGACAACTCATCAGTGGATAATGATAACACCTCATCAGTAGATAAGGATGGCAACTCATAAGAAGGTGATCTTGGACTTTGTGATTTTTTAGGGACTCGTAGTATAACATTGCCCCTCTCAATCACAAGTCTGAATAATTATACCAGTAAGGCAACAAGAACTAGTGTGTAAACCAATATCATCTTCAATCTTCAATCTAAAACTTATGAACTAAGCTTCGATGAAGATGTGACTAAAAAACTATCAATATGGATATTTAATGGTTCATTTGAAATGAACTTCGAAAGAGAGTAGAAATTTTGGAAGTGAACAACTACCATGTTTGAGCATTCCCTGGTTACTTGACAATTTGATCATTTTCCAAGTAATTTGGTTAGAAGAAATTATTTTCTTTTACAAATTGGTAAACAAACAAGATCACCATTCTAATATCAGTGAACAAATAGGATCACCAAAGTGCTCTCTGAATTTAGACACATAAGGTGTCAAACAACATCCCAATGAATAGTTTAAGAGTAATGAGAAGATTCTAGATTCCAAGCTAGAACTTCCTAGAAATGTTGATTTGATGAGATTGATTGAAGTTGATTGAATTGTAGATATCCTATTGAGGAGACGAGTTGTCATGTGGGAATTCTCAAATTCTGAATGTTGATTTATAGAACTTTGAAACTTGAAGCCTAACTATCATCATTGATATTACCCCCTCTCAGCTCCAAGGAGAGAATATTGTTGAAGGGATCCAAGCTTGAGCTTTTGGATTCTTATGTTCTTCAATGGTTCATCGCTATATCTAGTGGTTTTGTTGTTTGACCACTAACCATTTTGACTTGATTA
>ML795297.1:147472-168234 GCA_009831015.1 Picea engelmannii
TCCATCTTCATCTATGCATTCTCATCAAGGACAATACATATTATATTACATCAATCATCAATCAATCAATCCTTTGACATCAATCAATCACTTGACATCAATCAATCAAACCATTGGCGTCAATGACAACATGATCCAACAATTTTGTAATTCTTTAATTTCTTAATTAGTATTTTATAAACGTTTTCTTCCTTTACCCACTTTAGATTTTTGCACTTGTGACACTCACTTGTTGTTAACAATCCTAGAGTGTAAGGTACATTTGATAATGCACACCAAAGTGAGTTTTTTTTGTGCAATGATTTTGACTTTGAAAATGACCTATTCAAATTTCAGGGATATCTCTTTTTGACAATTTTTAGAAGGGCTTGCAACTCTACCCCTTTTTACAATTCAATGACTCATATTTATGCTTCAATTTCAATTATTCAACAAACTTAAGACCCAGAAAGACACTTGAACTATATTGTCATGGAGCATATTTTACATGGACCATAAAGGATTATGATCTTTGAACTTTTGACAATGTTCAATGAAGATTTGAAGAATAAAGAATGCTTAGTTCTATTGTTACATGCTTTGAATGATCAAGATTTTTATGTCTTGTTACTCAATGTATATGGCATTTAAAAGAAAAATTGCAATTGTGTTTAAGTGTCACAAAAGAGAAGATCAATCATGAAAAAATCCACCATTACACAACGTCAAATATCCTTAAACCACCATATTCAAATTTCATGCCATGTCTAGAACACAAAAGCCACTACAAAATTTATTTCTTTTGTATTCTTGATACAATTATTTCTTAGCACGTAAGAGCACAATAAATGATTTTTTTAGTGTAGGCTCTCAACCACAATAATTGATTCTCTTTTTAGTGTAGACTCTCAACCAGCCTTATAACATATGCAAGGTTCCCTTTTACCCAATATGCAAGGTTCCCTTTTACCCAAAAATAATATATGAATCAGTTTACAAAGTTTTTGGCAAACCCCTATGCTCACTTCAACTTTTTGAGGTTGAGAAAAGATTTATGCCCTCAAAAATAATTTATGATAATACGACATTACCCCTCTCCCAAGTTGTAATATGCCACTGAGTCATTGATATTTAACAGTCACTTTTATGATGATCTATTCACCAAATACTTTGAACAATAGTGCCCAACAACATAGGCTTTACATCATTTGTTTACTGTAATTTTGGGGCAACTTCCAATACATGTACAACACTTTCATGTATGGACTCATATGGGAAAAAGAATGTCAAAAAAATGAATACCTGAATTCTTCACTTTCATGATGCTCGTTTCAGCTGTGTGTGGGTTGACTGGTCAACTAGAGCATCTTATTTCTTGGGCTAGAGATTCATTACTAGTGCAAATCTAAAGGTAGATCCGCACTGATCTGTGTACTCCTTCAGTGTAAGCAAGCCATGCCAACTGAAACTTGGAGAGAATAGCCCACGTCTTGAGGTAGAATGTTGTTGTCAATGAACGGTGGTGGCGTTCACTGCCTCAACAGAAACTACTTTTAATCTTCAAGCGTCTTGAGTAGATTGCTCTGGATAGTGTGGATCTGGAAAGTACTGACTGCAGATCTGGATCTGGATAGTGTAGTTGCAACAGTAAATCGGGATGCAAACAGCGTTGATGCAGAAGTGCAAAGTCAAATTCCACGAGCCATTGCGTTGCAGTGTCTTGAGATTCTCATGCTTTATATTCAAGAACAGAGAAATCAACCACAAGATAATGGCATAGAATTGCTTGTTCATGAGTGTTTTGCTCCTGGAGCAACATAACGCTGGTTATTTTTCAAGCTACAGCGCTTCTCAAATGAGMWGGAATGCGCAAGGSWTGYTYCCAATGGATTATTGGTTTTGCAACATGTGGAATGCAATCCGGGCAAGGATCTTAATATAGTACAGATGTCATGCCGAGAATTTTTAAGATCAAATACAATAATGGGTTGTTGGAGGAGCTTTTATGATCGTTGGCTAAAAATAATTGAAGGATCCGAGTTTACCTAGGCAGATGACTTGCAAATTGGACAGAGCAGTAGATTGGATCGAGGATCATATGGATCTGACATTCCAGTTCTGTAGTTTGATTACATAGATCTATTTTTTAATACAATTTGGTCCTCGTAGATTTGCAATCTCCTTAATCTGTGTTGTGCCCATATGCTTACTCACTGAATGCTTTTACTCATCTAATTTGTGGAAGAATTCACCCCAATGCATGAACAAATTGCAAATCTAGAAAGTAATAATCGCAGCAGCACTCTTTATTTGATTGAAAGTGGGATGCTATGTATACTTTTTATTGGAATAGTTTTTGGTGGAGACAGCAAAACTTGGGCAAAATGATATGCCACATCAATACGCAGCTAATTGTAGAAACAAAAACATTTATGCTGAATATACCCAAAGAAAACAATTCGCATGCAAAACTTTGCATCATGAAAACGATCGGTGAATTTGATCTGAACAAGTAGTAGGAATGGCTATTTACATTTTAAATTAATAAAAATGAGAGATATGACCTTGTCTTTGCCATTTTGCCTTCAAAAAGGTTGTAAATCTGCTTTTCTTTTTATTTCATGTTTATTTAAGCACCATCATCTTATGGGTCACTATCATATTCAATCATCAACTTTAAATTGAAAACGCTACATAGATCACTACCATGGAACTACCAACAGTCTTAAGACTAAAGAAGTTTTGATACCATGTTAAGAAATAGAGCAAGCATAACACAAGACAAAAATCTGGCAGAATAGGCTTTAAGTCATTCTCAACATATGTATTCATCCAATGTTGTCAATACTTAGTACATTTGTTTGACCACCTCTAGATCTAGATCTCACTAACAACTCATTAGTGGATAATGACAACACCTCATCAATGGATAAGAATAACTAACTCATAAGAAGGTGATCTCGAACTTTGTGATTGTCTAGTGTTGATTTTTCTAATTTCCAAATCTGATAATTGATTACCTTATGATTTCAAACAGATTTCAATGTCATTGTTATTAGAGAATAATTACACACTAAAAATTTCAACTAAAATATAATTGCATTGGAAATAACAAAATCACAGAGAAATAGCCATGCACAATAGACACAAGATTTATCTTGGAAAAACCCGAACTCACGAGAAAAACTCAGCAAACTTTTCTCTAGAAGAAATTTAATTCAAGTTCACAAATACATCACCAGAAAAATGAAGAATCCAAGCACATAGAAAGTTTTGCCCTAGTGTGAGGAAGAACCTTCAGGCATAGTGTATCACTGAACAAAGATAGTGCAACTGCTAATTGACAACTAGCACTGCAACTAGCAACTGGCGCGAAGCAACTAGGCAATGTGCACTGGAAGAGGAGAGCTGATGAGATGTGTAATAATGAAATGAACTTGACTTTATTTATACTAGTCAAGTCACCTTATTTTACTAGCAGGGTCGACTTGTCATTTTTGTCCTTTAAATTTATTTTATTTCTTTTGTTGCTTTTACAAGTGTTTCTTCAATGCTTCAATGGTGTTTGCATGATCTTCTTGTCTTATATTTTCTTCTTGTGCTTTATGCATTCTTTTTCAATGGTTTTCTTGACATTTCCTTGTCTTCTTGAATTTATTCTTTCATAGAAAAGTTTCTCATGAGCCATGTTGATGATCCATCTCCACACAATTGTGTCTAGCACCTTGGGTCTTATACCCATCCTTGTGAATTCACCATGACTAAGGACAAAGACCACACCTGGGTCATTCACCAAAAGTACACCCTTATGAATGAATGTCATCTCGATGTTATCTGACACATGGAAAGCACCTCAATCACCTCGAGTCCATATCACTTGTCATGATTAGGAAAGGACTACACCTAGGCCCATTTACCACAAGTACACCCTTGTGATAAATGTATCATTTCTCCATTGGTATGCAACCCAATCTAGGAGACGTTCTTCCTCATGCTTATGAGGGTTATTCACCACAGGTACACCCTTGTGGGTGAATGTATGTTGGATGCTACCACACACTAGAGGAACACTAGCACCTCAAGTCTTATGTCCTTCAAAGATTGTGTCTGGGCCATTCACCAAAGGTACACCCATTTAAGTGAATGTCTGCCTGATCTTGCCTCTTGGAGATCCATCAGCACCTCGAGTCTTTTTTCCTTCAAAGACTATGCCAGGTCCATTCTTCACTGGTCAAATCACCATGACCAATCTTGGGAGAATGTTTGACCGATGTTTCTCAAATGTCAACACACCCTCTCAGTGAGGGAGACATTTTTCATTATGCCAAGCTTGTCCTGAAGTAAACAAACTTCTCTCTAGACAGAGGCTTAATGAGAATGTCTGCTATCTTCTCATCTGTGGATATGTGTTGAAACTTCACCGCTTCCTTTTGCACCATGTCCCGGATAAAGTATTTCAAGAATCTTCTAAAGCCACATTGTTTCACGACTTGCAAGACTGGCTGCGATATACTCTGTATTTGTTGTAGTAAGTGCTACAGAAGCCTGCTTCATGCTAAACCAGGATATCATAGTTGATCGCAAGCTGAAGCAGCACCCTAAGGTGCTCAATCTGTCTATTGCACTCCCTGTCCAATCAGAATATGTATATCCTTGCAGCCTCACCTCACCACCTGAGACAAACCATATCCAATTGTACCATATCAGTACCTCAGCACATGCTTCATTGCAACCTAATGGAATTGCCTTGGCTTCAACCAAATACTGACTCAGGGTTCTCTCTACAAAGCAAATATCTGGCCTAGTGTTAACCAAGTACATCAAGGATCCAATTCAGTGCATGTATATCATGTGATCCATCAAATCTGAATCTAAAGCAGAATCACTCAACTTCTTCAGATTTGTCTCCATAGGTGTAGCCATGGACTTGCAGTCCATAATATCGAACCTCATCAGTATCCCCCAACTGAGGAAGATCTCATTTGATCTCTGTCACACCTCTAATCCCAAGAAATAGTACATCCGACCAAGATCCTCCACATCGAACTCTGAATCCAACTCCCTCTTACACTAGTCAATGAGCCACTCTGCTCAACATACAATACCAAGATCATTGGATCACTATCTACAACCTTGTAATAAAGGCTTGGATCTGCATCACTCTCATTGCAACCCAAACTTATTGAGTTTCCATCAATTCGGGAGTACCACGCTTTGGGTGCATGCTTGAGTTCATACAATGCTTCCTTCAATCTACAAACATGAGACTCCTTCTCATGTATCACAAAGACATGAGGTTTCTCTATGTACACTTCCTCCTCAATCGCATCGTTGAGGAACACTTTCTTCACAACCATTTGATCTAATTTCCAACCCATCACTGAATCAAGAGCAATGATAGTCATGATGGAAGTGTACCTTTCAACTGGAGAAAAACATATCCTCATAATCCACTCCCTCTTTCTGAGGGAATCCTTTATCCACAAATCTTGCTTTGTACTTCTCGATGTTGTCATTTGTTGCATGCTTGATCTTATAGATTCACTTGAAACTCACCACAAACTTCTCCTCAGGTCTCGCTTAGAACTAATTTCCCATACATCATTCTTCATGATGTATTGATACTCTTCTACCATGGCATCCTTTCAAACCTGTTGTCCTACTGCCTCACTAGTTTCTCCCTCTGTGACTAAGGAAAAAACTATACCCCATTCATCCTGACTAGTTTCCTCTTCTTTCATTGTATCAAAGCCTACTAAAACAAGTGGATCCTCCAAGGAGGTCCCACATCTCATAGAGCCCTCTTTCCTCTTAAGCTTCTTTATGGCCTCCTCTGTTGGTAGTACGATTGTCGTTACACCAAAACCCATAGGTGATTGGTAAACTCACCACCGCCAGATTTCAAGGATCCACGAGAGGCGATTAGTCCCTTTTCACGATACACCGGGGAGCACTGACTACTTGCAATTTCGTGCAACAATATCCCCCTCAGCGCGAGCCAAGTGTGTCTCGAACTCGTGACCTCTAGCTCTGATACCAATTGTTGGTAGTACGGTTGTCGTTACACAAAAACCCGCAAGTGATTGGTAAACTCACCACTACCATATTTCAAGGATCCACGAGAGGCGATTATTCCCTTTTCACGATACATTGGGGATGGCTGACTACTTGCAATTTCGTGCAACATCCTCAACTTATGACACTTGTCTGACAATCCTGGAAGATGTCTCTCTCCCACCTGAATATGAGGGGGAACTCCCTATGAATGATTGCATCTCCCTCTAATCCAACTGACTCTCTCTGAGATCAGTATCACTCTGAGTCTGAATGCTCTCTTTGAATATTAACTCCCTCTGAGTCGGTACTTGGTGGGGCCAGCTACCTCACCACTGGTGGAGCTACCTTCTCCTCTTCATAAATGAAAGGCTCGGAATCAATGATGTGACTCATCAATGTCATATAACTAGAGAAAATTTGAGGTCATTTTCTCTCCCTAAAGGTACCACGGGGAGTTCCATGCCTCTTTGCATCCTACAAAGTGTCACGAAGCCAAGTTGGCTCTTCCTGGTCATTACAACATCTCTCGGTAGATCCACTAGCCCAGTTGGCTCCTAAAAGTCTGAAGGATGAACAACTGGACTAGAGGGATCTATATGGTCATCCTTCGAAGCTTCCTTCTCCTCACAATTAATCTGCATATGAGACACTATGTATCCCACAAAAGTACCTTTCTTTCCAGAAGCTTCTAACTCCGTCCTCTTCTCCTTCAGTATATGGATGTATATTGTCATGTATACAACTCCTTGTCTTGATAGTCCTCTCCATGTCTCAAATTAGAGACCATATAATATGTTTCCACTTGCAACCGTCACTATAACTCCCTCTCATATATATTTCCTATGACCTTCCCAGTACAAGAACAAGGATAGGAGAAAGAACAATCATCATTATATCTCCCTCTCAGAGCTATCATATGTGACCTACCCAAAACAAGAGCCAAAAACAAAAGACAAGAACAACACTTTTCTAGTGTTGCGACCAATTATTCATCCACGGTAACCTTACCAGATCAAGAACAAAAACAAGAACATATCCATGGTAACCTCCATGGCATTTAACCTTGTTCATGGGGTTACTAGGCTAGAGAAGAGATTAATTCAGCTTGAAAACAAGTGCATCATTAGTATTAAATAGTGAGCATTTACATAATGATCATCATACCAAAAATATTCAAGTGTTACTACACTTTTGATAGTAAAATTACTCAGCAGTAATAGACCTCTAAATATTGTTGTCCCAATTACAGCGTTTACTTAAGATGCAGCAATATAAAATATCAAACCTGATATGCAAACCTAGAGTCTTGTTGTTGTTGTTCCATTTGATTTCTAGTTGTCATACACTATAAAAGACATCACCATTGTTTCCTCCAACTCTTAGACAATACACCATCAGTACATGAAGAAATCACAAAATCAAAAACAAAATATTCAATGTCCAGGAAAATGTCAATATGCCTAAAAACCCTAAAATTTCAAATTTGACCAAATGTTTGTAATGTTCCCAAGCTGATTTTTCCCAGAACCAAGGGTTGTTTTGACTGTTTACTTTAGTGTTTCAATGTGTTATGTAGGTTTACTTCATCAAGGTTCCGCATTAAGGTGTTTTTCATGAAGATTATAGCATAGAGACAAAGAACATATCATATAGTGCAAGAAAATGGCAAGATACAAGCAATGGACACCAAAGAAGAGCCAACAACTTCAGATCTAACTTTTAGTTAGATAGTAAGAAGATCCTAATATAATAGATCAGCAGATCTGTATAGATAAAGATATATTATCAAATCTAGAATGAATTTTTCTCCAATAAGCTCAAATATTGAAGAGAATATCCTCCAAAGGTATCACAAACACAAGAAGATAAGGACAAGATCAACGTATTTCCCTTCTAAGGATGGAACTCCTCTTCCTGGTTGAGTTGTGCATTTCTCTACCGGCTGTAGCTTACCAATATTTCTCTCCCCCTCCTCCAAGGATCCAAATCACTCCAAAACCCCAAGGATAGTATATTAGAGTAAGATAAACCATTTGGCTAAGTTTCTTGTTGAATGGAGGTGTTTAGATAACTCAAGTGACTAGATCTACCTTCTACAGTGCACCCTCCTCCTATAGAACTTGTGCCAAGCTCACAATAAAAGATAGGAAAGATAAAATCATCGAAAATGGGCTAGGAAAGGTGCCCTAGTTCCAACAATCATTTCCCAACAAGTCTCATCCCCAAAATCCTCTTCCTCTCTTCAAATCAAATTGTTCTTCCTCAAGTGATGTGCCCTCTTTCTAGAAAAACTCTCGATGATGTGCACTTCTCTTCATCTGCCCTATAGAAACAACATGTGACTAAGTAGAATGGTGAGGGAGGTATCTTCCATCCCTGTGACCAAGCTTGGACCGAGAAATGTGGGATTTTTCACCACCAAGCTGATCTCTAGGGTTTTTTCTCCCAAAACCCCTAAAATATACTTAGCTCAAGAGCTCAAGATGCAAAAGTGAAAATGACAGGAATGAGGAGTGAGGTGACCTCCTTTTTCTTTTATACCTCTCATATAATTTCCACTTGAGTTTGACCACCTTCTAAGTTTATTTTCCTTTCTTTTCTTCATGTGGCCTTTTTCCACTTATTTCACCTTTTTCCCAAAGTTGGTTTAAAATTATAACATTATGCTTAAGTGAACACTTTGGAGCCTCTTAGTCCCCATTTTCTCATAATACTATATTCTAGTGGGGACATCTAGACTACTAAATCTCTATAATCCTCTTATCAAGAGGTGGGGGACATTGCAGTCTCCCCTAATGGCAAGTGCTTACCCACAAGAAATTCTAACCCCGCTTTCTGAAGAACCTGTTCATTCTGCCAAGTAGCATCCTCTATAGGCAAATCCTTCCATTTGATCAAGTACTCCCTGATGCTCCTCTTCCTTAGCCTATTCTCTCTCACTTCCAACACTTCTTCAGGTATCAATATCAATTTTCCTTCCTCGTCCAAGGGAGGTAGTTCCTCAATAGGAGTGATGTGTTACCCTATGGCTCTTTTCAAACATGATACATGAAAAATATTATGAATCTTACTTCTTGGGGGTAGTTCAAGATCAAATTCCATAGCCCCTACCTTTCTTTTCACTCTGTACAGCCCAAAGAAGAGAGGTTGAAGTTTTTTTGCGCCATTCCTCTTTATAGATGCTTTTTTGTAAGGTTGGAGTCTCAAGTACACAAGATCGCCAACCTCAAAAGTGTGCTCCACCCTATGCTTATCTACCTATATATTTTTTTGATTTTGTGCCCTGTCCAAGTGATCTTTGAGTTCTCTGAGTATATATTGGCTCTTTTGGATCCAATCATGTACCATAGGTGCTCTATTGTCCCTGAATACAATCTCCACAAAGGTGAGAGGGTCATAACTGTACAAATATCTGAAAGGAGACATACCAATAAACATGTGGTAGGTGGCGTTGTTGCAATACTCACCCAAGTGTAGGCACTTAACCCATGTCGTATGTTTTCCTAATACATAATTGTGGAGATACCCTTCCACCCATTTGTTGACTATCTCGGTCTAGACATCAGTTTGAGGATGATATCTAGTGCTAGGAGTCAAGGTCGTACCTACCAATATGAATATCTCTTGCCAAAATGTACTCATAAAATTATTGTCCCTATCACTCACAGTGGTTTTTAGCAACCCATACAACCTGAATATCTCTCTAAAGAATAGTTATGCAACCTGTGAAGCACTGTAATATGTGGCAATGGTAAAGAAATGAGCAAACTTAGTTAACATGTCCACTACCACAAAGATACAATCCTTTCCCTGAACCTTGGGCAACCCTAAGATGAATTCCATAGAGTTACTCTCCCATTTATGCTCTAGAATAGGGAGTGGTTTCAATAAAACTGTTGGATGAGTGTGCTCCTCATTATTCTCCTAACATGTGGAAAATTCCCTGATATGGTGCATTACATCCTCTTTCATACCTCTCCATGCAAATCTTTCCCTTACCTGCCTGTATGTCTTGAAAAATCCTTGATGCACAGCCAATGGTGAATCATGAAATGACTGCAACACTCTCCTTTTGAACTCTGACTCAGGAACCAAGAAAATTAGGCCCTTGTAGTATATAATGTCATCCATGATCCTGAAATTATCATTGTGTACCTTCCCATCCATCAAATCACAAGCAAACTTGTTTTTAGAATAATCCACCAAAAGATGTGCCTTCAAGTCAACTAAAATATCTATCATGGTATATACTAAAGGTCTTGTAGATAAAGCATCAACCACCACATTGTTCTTTCCTTTGAAAAATTCAATGTCAAAGTCATAAGCTTGGATCTTGCTAACCCATTTTTTTGCCTCTCATTAAGGTCATTTTGGTCTAGGAAGTACTTGAGGCTATTGTGAACAGTCCTAACAACAAATTTCACCCCAAACAAATATTTTTTGAATTTATCCAAGGCATGCATGATGGATAACATTTCCTTTTCATAAATAGTGTATAGTAGCTCAAACCCCCTCAGTTTTCATCTCTCATAGGAAATGGGTTGCCTGTTCTACATAAGAATTGCTCCAATTCCCTCACCTGATGCATCACACTCCAATATGAAGGGCTGAGAGAAATATGGCAAATAAAGAACCAGAAAAGTGCTCACTACCTTCTTCATTTTATCAAATGTCACTTGTGCCTCCTGGCTCCACCTAAATGTGCCTTTTCTGGTCAAATCTGTCAAGGGTGCACAAAGATGAGAGAATCCTTTGACAAATCTCTTGTATTAACTGCAAATGCCAAGGAATTCATTCAACTTAGTAAGAGTTTTGGGTGTTGGCTAGTCAAGTATAGCTTGTATTCTTTCTTGGTGCACTTGTACCCCTTTCTCTCCAATAATATGTCCCAAGTAAAGGACTTCATTCATCCCAAATTCACACTTTGACTCCTTGGCGTACATGGATTGTTCCTCCATAATGCTCAAGATATGGTCTACGTGCTTGAGATAATCCTCCCAAGTTCTTCTATATATCATCAAGTCATCAAAGAATACTAAAAGAAACTTCCTCAACTTCTTGTTGAAGACACGATTCATGCATGATTGTAAAGTTCCTGGAACATTAGTTAATCCAAAGGGCATAACCAGAAATTCATAGTGACCATAGTGGCATCTAAAGGTTGTTTTGGGCACATCTTGTTCCCTCATTTTGATTTGATGATAACCAGAGCGCAAATATATATTGGTGAAGTATATGGCACCATGTAGCTCATCTGAGGGATGGATTACCTCTTCTTTATGGTCTTCTTGTTCAAGGCCCTATAATCAATGCACATGCGCATAGTCCCATCTTTCTTCTTTACCAAAACCACTGAATATGAAAAAGAACTAGAACTTGGCATAATATGATCCATGTCCAATAGTTCTTTAACATCATTTCATCCTTACACTTTTTGGATGTCTATAAGGAGTAGTGATGACTGGTTTTGTGCCCTCTTCCAACTCTATAATATGCTTAAATTCTCTATCTAGTGGTGGTCCTCGTGGAATAGGTTCAAAAACCTTGATGTGATTGTCAATTATTTTATGTATGTCACGAGAGTAATGAGGATTCCCCTCCTTGTCCACCTAAACTGATATCAATCATTATGTTGCATATACAATGTCTTCCCTCCTAAAGATGGCCTCCATGCACTTTGTTGTAACCACTCTAGGCGTGTCACCTGACATTCCCCTCAATGTGACCCTTTTTCCATTCTCCCCATTGAATGGCATCTCCATATTTTTGTAGTTGTGGTGATGGGCCCCAAATTACTAAGCCACTGTACCCCCAATATGAAATTGGTGTCAGGTAGGTCCATCACATAAAATTCTTGTGCCAATTCATTCCTACCCAATGTGAGGCTCAAACCTGGAATGTATTTATCACAAGGCATAATATTTCCCCCTACTACCCCCACATGAAATCCCTCAAACTCTATTGTAGGAATGTGCCTTCCTTTCACCAAGGTCGAGTCAATGAAATTGTGTGAAGCTCCTCCATATATAAGGACATAAACCCTCTGACCTTGAAGAATTCCCCTCATCCTGAAGGTACTGTATTTTCGGACTCCATTGATGGATGCAATGGTGATCTTATTTTCTCCTGTTGGGGATAAATATGTTTCCTCTCCCCCTTCACCTTGCACACTGTCAATGTTGGGCTGATTTGCTTCTATATTCTGAATGTGGCCCATCTCCTCTTCCTCCTCATCATTTGAGATCACCTCAATGTAGTAAACCTTGCCTTTTCCCATGCATTTGTGTCCTAGTTACCAAGGTTCCTTACATGTGAAGAAAAGTTCCTTCATTCTCAACTCTCTCCTAGTAGCCTCATCCATCCTTCACTTGCCTATATCCACTCCCCTTTGATATTTTTCCCCTTGAATTATCGAAGGTCTTGGAGTGAACTTGTCTTTAGTTTTTGATCCCATGAAATCTCTTGTCCTCCATATGGATTCTTGTAAGTTGGGGGGGCTTAAAATATTTAACCCAACCACGTAAGGGTTCCAACAAACCCTTAGTGAAAAGCATAAACAATCTGTTTGGTGAGATGTCTAGTACCATTACGTACACCCTATGAAACTCCCCTATGTAACCCTCTAGTGATCTTGTTTGCTTGAGTTGAGTGAGTTCCCTGAAGTGTAGCTCGGGATCTCCCTGATCAAACCTGTCAATAATCCTCTGGATGAAATCTGGATAAGATGTAATCTGGTTTTTCCCCAAGGTTTTCATGTCATGATACCACCATTCATGTTCTTTTCCCTCCAAATATTTAGTGGCAAATTTTATATCATCCAATCCCCTCATGGGGTTAAGCTGCATAGGCATCCAATTTTTGCACCCAAGCCTGCGCAGTAGAGCTATATGATGCATCAAAGGTAGGTATCTCCAGCTTCCCTCCCCTGCGCTCCAACTCATGATTTCCCCTCTGATGGTTTCTTGGCATGCCCCTGTATTTGATGCCACAATATTGATCCAAAGTAACATGTCTCCAGAAACCTGTACTCAAAGTTGGATACTCCATAACATACTCCTCAAAGTTATCTTCTACTTCTGGAAGGTAATTATAATGTTGTTTGTATCTCTAGCTTCCCTCCCCTACGCTCCAACTCATGATTTCCCCTCTGATGGATTCTTGGCATGCCCTTGTATTTGATGCCACAATATTGATCCAAAGTAACATGTCTCCAGAAACCTACACTCAAAGCTGCGTACTCCATAACATACTCCTCAAAGTTGTCTTCTACTTCTGGAAGGTAATTATCCTATTGTTGAGCTTCCAGGAAAGCAGGCATATAAGGTCTAGGAGTAGCTCTATTGTGTGTTGGCACTCTAGAAGGTCCTCATCCAAAGCTTTGTCCCTATGTATGGTAGTGATGATCTTGATCATGGTGATGTCTAGTCCCCCCTTGAGAACCACTAGATTCCTTGTTCATATTATTATTTGGGTCATCCCCACCATGATTCATCTGCATAAGGAGAAGTGAAATATTCTATTGGCTAGTTGTCAATCTCTCCATGGTCTCTCTCATCTCAATTTTTCCCCTGCACATTATCTCCTAGGTCTCCTGCAAATGGTGTTGAAGGGTGAACTGAGTGTTTTCTATGAAGATCTTCAAATCATTTGCTATACCTGCTAAAAACTGTGGCTCATTATCATCACCTTCCTTCCATTTTTGCCTCAGGTTCCCCTATCTGTCTCTTGCGCCTTCCCATATATATACCACTGAACTTATGCATGCGTTAATCCCTATAACCTGGGATGATTTAGCACTCTGATACCACTGTAATGTTCCCAATATTATTTTTCTCGGAACCAAGTGATCTAGGTGGATATTGGTGGCCACCCACCTATTCCAACTAGCTCATCTTGACAGTTTTTAGTTTAGCACGTTTCTCTGTAATGATGACATTTATTTGTAATTGTGGGTTATGCACTTCCAAGGCTGTCCTAAATCCCTACACAGCATCCAGGTGGACATTGGTGGCCACCCACCTATTCCAATTGGCTTATTTTGGAAGTGTTCGTGTTAGTACATCTTTATGTACTTCCAGGGCCGTTTGGGGCCCTAAACAGTGATTTTTTGGCTTGCCATAGTCAAATTGTAGACTGTGTTAGAGTTTGATGGCATAATGTGTAGTTCTCAAAAATACCTTTCCAATAGGCTATCACACGCCTAAAATGGAGATCATATGCAAAAGTTATGACCTCAAGAAGTTGACGTGCCAACTTACCCATCGAGGCCCACATAACTTTGGCATTTCATCCCCTAAGGTTAGGTTTTTGGATGTCTAGGGTTTTGGAATTCATGAGTAATGTTAAAAATTCCTCTGGAGCCTCATTGTAATCATTATGCTCAAATGAATGCATGTAGCATCCAAATCTTTTCTCAGAGATAACTACCACCATTCGAGCAAGTTGTTTTCAGTTCTGCAGTTTTAGAGGTTCAGCCTATTTTATTTACTCAATAGAAGTTATTTTTCACTAGATATATGTTGTTGTTCTCTATATCTCTGTGTTATTGTATTCAATCTGTTATTCATTTATTTTCTCTCATAAATCTGGATAAGTGGTATCAGAGCGGTTTGCTCTCCATTTTTTTTTCTTTGTGCATATCCCTGACAAGATTTGGGTACAAGAAGTTGGGACTTGAACCAGTAGATCCTTTCCAATATTGGGTGTGTCGAGCCTGAAAACAACTCATGGGGGACGAGAAGAAATATGATGGAGCAGGAGATCCTTTTAAACTGTTGCTCGAGGAATCCCTTTCATGACAAAGGAATGAAATGATGGACAACTTTGCACAGATCCTTCGACGGTTTCCCACAGGTGACGCATCTTCATCAAGCAACCATGCAACCTGCTTCAAGGTACGAGTAAATTTTGATATTCCATTATCTGAAGGACTGATAGATGTGGATGTTGTAGAAAAATGGTTGAATCTGCTCAAAGGGTATTTTTCAGTCCACGATTTTTCCGATAAGGAAAATATTACTTTTTCCCTCCTTAAGGTTGTCCCCCATGTTAAGGACTGGTGGGATACTTACTTTGAGAAAAGGGCCACAAAGGAATATGCAATATTTTCGGTCGCCCCAACATGGGATTCCTTCAGGGATGCCATTAAAGAATAGTACTACCATGTTGGAAGCTATGAGGACCAGTACACAAGATGGACCACGCTGCGTCAGGAAAGGGACCAAACAGTACCATATTTCACCAATATTTTCCATACCCTGCACACAAAATTGGGTATCAAATAATTTCAACGACATTTGGTGCTCAAATACCACAGTTGTATACGTAGATTCATTCAAACTGAAATCGATATTTTGGACATTACATCATTAGGTGCAGCTTATAGATATGTTATCAAGATCGAGCAGAAATTTAAGCAGAAGAGATGAGAGTTTGGATCTGCATACTCCTCACAGACGAAGTAGGGAAAAGGTGGCCCCAACCCAAAAAATAAGGGACAGAGAAAATATGGCCACTCTCAGGAAAACCAGTCCAAGTTGCAACCCAAGAAGGGTAATGAGAAATTGAAGAAGGACACGGGAAAGTGGTGTGAACACCATAAAATCCCTTGGCACAACATCGAAGAATGTCGCTCCAAGAAGTCACTGGTGGTCAAGCTGAAAGCTTCCGAGTCAAAGGCAGATTATGACACTAAATCAAATCCATAAAGAGGGAAGTATATTATTGATGTTGAACCTAGTGCCACTGTCACTACCACCAAATTCCAACCAAGCGAACCAGAAGAACCAGGGGAGGGGGACCACCTCTTTCACTCATAGATGTGGGTAAAGGGGGCTCCACTTCATTTCATTTTCGATAGTGGAAGTTAGAATAAAATGATCTCATTATAGGTCTTCAAGCAGATAGACCTACCAATGACACCGCACCCGCAACCCTACACCATCGGTTGGCTTTTCCAAGGAAGAGATCTTTGCGACAACCAACAGTGTCGTCTACCCTATGGCATCAAGCCCTTCAAAGACAAGGTATTGTGTGATGTTGATCCCATTGAAATTTGTGATGTTATTTTAGGCCAACCATATTTGTGGAAGTGACATTTTTTGTATGATTCTAGACCCTGCATTGTTATTATTACTTTGGGTAGACAATTGTACAGGATATCAAAGGTAGCACTGCCTACCGCTATTTCTTTAATCTCTGCTAATCAATGCAGTAATGTCATTTCATAGACCAGGAAGTTCATCTTCTTTGTGATCTGTGCTTGTGGTGATCAAAAGGTCATCGCCACATCCATGACCTCTACACAGAGCCTCTCTTTGCAGTAGAAGTAAGTGGACGGGATCATGGAAGAATACAAATACATCTTCTCCTCACCCACCGGGCACCAATGCACTACCAAGTCAAGCATCCAATTGATCTGAACCTCGGTGCACCTCTGCCTAATGGACCAGTCTATTGTCACTCACTGATGGGAAAATGACGAAATCAAGCGCCAGATCCAAGAGTTTCTTCAAAAGGGGCACATCTGACCCAGCTCCTCCCCTTACGTAAGCTCGATTACACTGATGCAAAAGAAATACGGTATCTGGTGACTCTGCATTAATTACGTGGAATTAAATAAAATCACAGTCAGGAACTGGTACCCAATTCCCCAAATTGATGACCTTCTTGACCAACTCAAGGGTGAAAATCTCTTCAACAATATTGACCTAAATTCTGGCTACCACCAGGTTCCCATCGAACCGACTGATGTATGGAAGACAGCTTTCAAATATAAAGAAGGTCTCTTCGAATGGTTGTTCATGCCCTTTGGCTTAACAAATGCACCAACAACTTTCATGAGGTTGATGGATGATGTATTGAGACCCTTCACCAACTCTTTTGTGGTGGTATATGTGGATGACATCCTCATCTTCATCAGAACTTGGGAGGAGCACATGCATCATATTCAATAGGTTTTGAGCACTCTGCGGTAGCACAAGCTATATGCCAACTTGGAAAAATGGTCCTTTGGCATGAGCAGTGTCCAATACTTGGGATACATTGTTGATGAGAATGGGGTACATGTGGATCCAACTAACATCCAAGGCATTTGTGACTAGCCAGCCCCAACCACACTAGCTAAGCTTCAGATCTTCTTGGGACTTTCCAACTTCTACTGAAGGTTCATGTTGGGATTATCCTATATTGCATGGGCCCTCATCCAAATGACCAAGGGTGGTGGCAAGGAAAATTTCACATGGGGGAATGCACAACAACGAGCATTTGATGATCTGAAGCATCAATTGTGCTCAGCTTCAGTACTCTCCTTACCCTATCTACAACAACCTATCTCCGACTATGTTGTAGGCACAATTCTCACTCAGCATGGTCATCCAGTAGCATACCATAGTGATACACTCTCAGATATTGTTTTGAAACACCCCACCTATGACAAGGAAATGTATTCCATTGTGCAAGCCTTTCGTCAATGGAAACATTACATTCTAGGAAAGGATACAATCATCCACATTGATCACAAGCCTTTGCAGTTCATACAGACACAGGGGAAGTTGCAGAATGACCACCATCAAAAGTGGTCCACATACCTGCAGCAGTTCTATCTCAACATCAAGTATAAGATAGGGAGCACAAATCGTGTCGTTGAATACCTCAGTTGACCTCCCATTGTTGCACTCACCACCGTGCTCCATTCATGTGGGCATGAGGCATCCGAGTGGCCCCAACTTTATCATAGTGACCCTGACTTCACCACCACCTATCAACTCTTGGGTACATGCATGAATGTCACTGATTTTCACATTCAGGATGGACTGTTATGTCATCTGGGTCACCTTTTTGTTCCCGCAAGAAAGCGTTCAAAGTTGATTTGGGAGGCTCACTACAGTCGGATGGCAGGACATTTTGGCGTGGAGAAAACTGTGGCCATTCTACAAAAACATTTTTATTGGCCAAAACTTCGACACAACGTCGACAAGTATATAAGATATTGCACTTCATGTGCCATTTCCAAGCTAGCCATGAAGAAGAAAGGCTTATACACCCCTCTTCCTACTCCCGAGAGGCCTTGGGAATCCATCTCGATGGATTACATGTCTGGCCTTCCGTCCACCAAGCAAGGCATTGATTATGTATTTGTGCTGGTTGGTCGGTTTTCAAAGATGGCCATTCTCACAGCCTGCAAGAAGAGCATCACAGCAGCATATACTGCCAATCTCTTCTTCGAATGGGTGTGGGTCCATTTTGGGATACCACATACCAACATCTCAGATCAGGACAGCAGGTTCCTCAGCACATTTTGGTCGAGTCTCTAGTCACTGTTGGACACCAAGCTCACTAAATCCACTGCCTTCCACCCACAAACCAATGGCTAGATAGAGGTCGTCAATCTGATGATTGTGCACATCCTACACATGTATAACTCTAAAAAAAATGTACATGGGATGATAGTCTTCCCTATGTTCAGCACAATTACAACAAGGCTCTCCATAGCTCCACCGGCCATAGCCCATTTCAGGTGGGGTTGGGATTCCAACCCTTGGGTCCCATTGATGTTGCACTACATCTTGAAACCACACAGGAAGAATCTTCCCATGTTCAGTCTGAGGCCGACAAAGCCACCATATTCATTGAGAAGATTCATCACATCCACCAACAAGTCCATGATATTTTGCAAAAATCTAAGGCTAAGTACAAGCAGCACCATGATCAACATGGGGTACCACACAAGTTTCAGGTGGGAGACAAGGTTTGGTTACATTTGCAGAAGAGTGACTTACAGGGCCCCATCAGAAGCTCCATCCAATTTGTTATGGGCCTTACACTATCACCAAGGTTTTGGGTGACAATAGTTTTGAGCTCAACACTCCACCCTTACTTGTCTTGCATCCAGTGTTCAATGTGGACCTCCTTCAGCCATATTTTCCACAATTATTGGACACCTCGGAGATCGCACAACAGTTGACACCAACATATATCAACCCTGAATACATGGAACATGCATCCATTGATCAAATAGTGGACACACAATTCAAGGGCACTCGCCAGCAGAGGATCCATCTTTATTGGGTTGTCAAGGCAGGGCAGCTCCTGCACCAAGGAAAGTGGCTCACCCGAGGAAAAATTCAGTAGAAATTTCCTCACCTGATGGAGTCACTCAATGCAATGGAGACCATTGCTTCCTAAGGGGGGAGGAATGATCTAGATGGATATTGGTGGCCACACACCTATCCCAACTAGCTCATATTAACAGTTTTTATTTTAGCATGTTTCTCTGTAATGATGACATTTCTTTGTAATTGTGGGTTCTTCACTTCCAGATTTATCCTGAAGCCCTACACAGCATCCAGGTGGATATTCGTGGTCGCCCACCTATTCCAACTGGCTTATTTTGGAATTTTTCATGTCAGTACATCTTTGTGTACTTCCAGGGTCGTTTTGGGGCCCTAAACAGTGTTATGTTTTATTGTCACTGGAAAACTATAGACAGAGTCAACGTTTGATGGCATAATGTGTATTTCTCAAAAATACCTTTCCAACGGACTATAACATGCCTAAAACGGAGTTCGTATGCAAAAGTTACGACCCCGGGAAGTTGAGGTACCAACTTACCCATTGGGACCCACATAACTTTGGTGTTTCATCTCCTAAGGTTAGGTTTTTGGATGTCTATGGTTTTGTCTTTCATGACTAATGTTAAAACTACCTTTGGAGCCTCATTGTAATCATTATGCTCAGACTAATGCACGTAGCAGCCACATCTATTCTCAGAGATAGTTACCACCATTCGAGCAAGTTGTTTTCAATTCTGCAGTTTTACAGTTCCAACCTATTTTCTTTATTCAATAGAAGTTATTGTTCACTAGATATATGTTGTTGTTCTCCATGTCTATGTGTTATTGTATTTAATATGTTATTCATTTTGTTTCGCTCATAAATTCAGATCACGAATGATTGTTCTGACTATTTGCTTTAGTGTTTTAGTGTGTTATGCAAGTTTACTTCATCAAGGTTGTGCATGAAGGTGTTTTTCATGAATATTATAGCATAGAGACAAAGAACATAACATATAGTGCAATAAAATGAGAAGATACAAGAAATGGACTATTGATACTGAGAGGGGGGTGAATCAGTTTCAAGTACAAATTAAAACATTTTTCAACTTATACTTAAACCATTCAACTATATCCAATGAGCAATGAACAATAGTATAAGAGTTACACCAATACACCACAATACACCATGCACAATAGGAAATAATCAATAGTTATTGTTCAAGGGAAGTAATGACTTCCAAAGGTAGCTACAGCTTCCAAATGTAAAGGGAGGGATAAACCTACAAGAGGAAGATACAATCCTCCAATATCAAGAGAGATTTGAACTCTCCATCCTTTCCCCTTCCTTCCACCCAAGAATATATGAGAGATAATAAAATTTTACATTAAATCATCACCATCAACCAATGATCACATAGAACCTGATAATGCTTCCCGAGACTTCTTCAATTTCTGCAATTCTTCAATTCTTGGAGTACTATGATCATGTAGATAATATTACTCAATGTATTCTCTGAAACTCCTCCAATTTTCTTTAATTATCTTCAGGGCCTACATGTACTTCCTTCTTCAATTCACTTTGTCATCTTCAAAAATTCATTTCTCCTCAACCATGAGGATCCACGTGACGTGCCACATGCCACCAGAAACAACATGATGTATACTATCCAT
>ML795297.1:171087-194819 GCA_009831015.1 Picea engelmannii
TGAGAAATAATCAATAGTTATTGTTCAAGGGAAGTAATGACTTCCAAAGGTAGCTACAGCTTCCAAATGTAAAGGGAGGGATAAACCTCCAATATGAAGATACAATCCTCCAATATCAAGAGATATTTTAACTCTCCATCCTTTCCCCTTCCTTCCACCCAAGAATATATGACAGATAATAAAATTTTACATTAAATCATCACCATCAACCAATCATCACATAGAACCTGATAATGCTTCCTGAGACTTCTTCAATTTCTGCAATTCTTCAATTCTTGGAGCACTTTGGTCCTGTAGATAATATTACTCAATGTATTCTCTGAAACTCCTCCAATTTTCACTCCTTGAATCCTCTCCAAAAAGAGGTTATAGAAAGAATGGTAGACTTTATTCAATTCTGGTCTATTCAGGAGAGTGAAATTTCACAGAATGCCCCATGCTCAATAATTAACATCAGATTCTGAAAATCTCACACAAGAAACTACACTCTGTACTCTTTCCAATGAAATTTTTCCCACTTCATTTGGATTATCAATGAAGAATTTATGATTGTTTTACCCGGAACACCTTTTTGTTGACTAGCTTCAGGACTGGTCACAAACCCTATCTTACACAGAGTGTATCTCCATAATTATAGTGAATCAAGAACTGAACTTTTTACCAGAGGTACCTTGATATGTCTTCTCAATAATATAACGATTTAACCATCTGAATTGTTCTAGAAAAAAATTTATAGCAAAAATGGTAAGATGACCTGAATATAACATACCTTAGAACACATCACCAAAAGACTTCATCCTCCCTTGAAATCCGGCCTTCTTTTCTTCTTATTTCTTCTGAAATTCAACTTGTATCAAATGAATGTATAATGATGTTTATTTATATCATTTATGTCACTTCCTTTTAACATTAGGACCGACCTGACACTTTCTTATTTTGTAATTTGTTTCTTTAATTATCTTCAGGGCCTACATGTACTTCCTTCTTCAATTCACTTTGTCATCTTCAAAAATTCATTTCTCCTCAACCATGAGGATCCACGTGATGTGCCACATACCAACGGAAACAACATGATGTATACTATCCATCCATGGGTGTTGTATCTTCATGTGCATTTTCCTTCATGTCCAAATACCTTCATCAATCTTGCGGTCCAAAACCCATGACTAGGGTTGACATCAATGACAACAACCAATCTTCCAACATGGACACCAAAGAAGAGCCAACAACTTCAGATATGACTGTTATTTAGATAGTAAGAAGATCATGAAACAATAGATCTGAAAATCTAGATAGATAAAGATAGAATATCAAAGATGGAATGAATGTTTCTCCAATAAGCTTAAATATTGAAGAGAATAGCCTCCAAAGGAAACACAAACACAAGAATATAGGGACAAGATCAATTTATTTCCCTTCTAAGGCTAGAACTTCTCTTCCTGGTTGAGTTGTCCACTTCTTTGTTGGCTATATCTTACCAATATTTTGGCCCTCCTCCTCCAAGGCTCCAAATCACTCCAAAACCCCAAGGATAGTAGATCAGGGTAAGAGAAACCCTTTGGTTGAGTTTCTTGTTGAAAGGAGATGTTTAGATACCTCAAGTGACTAGATTTACCTTCTGCAATGCACCCTCCTCCTGTAGAACTCGTGCCAAGCTCACACTAAAAGATAGGCAAGAGAAACTCCTCCAAAATGGGCTAGGAAAGGCTCCCTATGCCCAATAATCATTTCCCAACAAGTCTCACCCCAAAAATCCTCTTCATCTCTTTAGATCGAATTGTTCTTCCTCAAGTGATGCACCCTCCTACTAGAAAAACCCTCACTGGTGTGCACTTCTCTTCCTCTTCCATGAAAAAACAACCTACGACTGAGTAGAATGGTAAGGGAGGGATCTTCCACCTTCGTGACCAATCTTGGACCAGGAAAGGTCAAATTTTTCACCACCAAGTTGATCTCTAGGGTTTTTTCTCCCAAAACCCTCAAAATGTCCTTATCTCAAGAGCTCAAGATGAAAAAGTGAAAAAGACAATAATGAGGAGTGAGGCACCCTCCTTTTTCTTTTATACCTCTTATCCAATTTCCACTTGAGTTAATTGTCCACTTTCTATGGTTATTTTCCTTTCTTTTCTTCATGTGGCATTTTTCCACTTATTTCACATTTTTTCCCAAAGTCACTTTAAAATTATAACATTATGCTTAAGTGAACACTTTGGAGACCCTTAGTCCCCATTCTCATGAGACTATAGTCTAGTGGAGACATCTAGACTACTAAGTCTTTGCAATCCTCTTATCAAGAGGTGGGGACATTACATGTCAATCTGAGAGGTGCAGTATATGTGTTAGGGAAAGGCGAGTAGATCTATGGTAAAATTAGTCCTAATGACTTGCAATGAATTCTCAATGAGCTTGACAAGTGCATATCTATGTAGTGGAAGAAAAAATGTGCAGCGACAAACTTGAGACTATGCAACGGAAAATCTTAACAAAGCTCTAATACCATGTTGATTTTTCTAATTTCTAGATATGATAATTATTACCTTATGCTTTCAAACAAATTTCAATGCCATTGTTATTGTAGAATAATTAAACACTAAAAATTTCAACTGAAATAAAACTGCAACGGAAATAACAAAATCACAGAGAGATAGCCATGCACAATAGACACAAGATTTATCCTGGGAAAACCAAAACTTGAGAGAAAGACCCAGCAAAATTTTATCTAGAATAAATTTAATCCAAGTTCACAAATACATTACCATAAAAATGAAGAATCCAAGCACATAGAAAGTTGTGCCCTAGTGTGAGGAAGAACCCTCAAGCATGGCGCATCACTGGACAAAGATAGTGCAACTGGTAAATGACAAATGGCACTGCAACTAGAAATTGGCACGAAGCAACTGGAAAATGTGCACTGGAAGAGGAGAGTTGATGAGATGTGTAATAATGAAATGAGATTTCCTTTATTTATACTAGTCAAGTCACCTTGTTTTACTAGCAGGGTCAACTTGTCATTTTTGTCCTTTAAATTTATTTTATTTATGTTGTTGCTTTTACAAGTGTATCTTCAATGCTTCAATGGTGCCGACTTGATATTCTTGTCTTCTATTTTCTTCTTGTGCTTTATGGATTCTTCTTCAATGGTTTTCTTGACATTTCCTTGTCTTCTTGGATTTCTTCTTTCATAGAAAAGTTTCTCACAAGCCATGTTGATGATCCATATCCACACAATTGTCTAGCACCTTGGGTCTTATACTCGTCCTTGTCAAATCACCATGACTAAGGACAAAGACCACACCAGGTACATTCACCACAAATACACCCATGTGATTGAATGTCATCCTGATTCTATCTGACATGTGGAAAGCACCTCAAGTCTATATCACTTGCCATGATAAAGGAAAGAACTATGCATGTGCCCATTTACCACAAGTACACCCTTGTGATAAATGTATTCTATCTCCATTGGTCTGCAGCCCAATCTAGGAAAAGGTATGCCCGATCCTTACTAGGGCCATTCACCATAGGTACACCCCTATGGGTGAATGTCTACCCTATGCTACCACACATTGGAGGAACACTATCACCTCGAGTATTTTTTCCTTTGAAGACTGCACCTGGTCCATTCACCATAGGTACACCCCTATGAGTGAATGTATGCCTGATGTTGCCTTCTAGAGATCCATCAGCACCTCGAGCCTTGTGTTCTTCGAAGACTACACCAGGGCCATTCTCCACTTGTCAAATCACCATGACCAATCCTGGGAGAATGTATGCTCGATGTTGCTCAAACATCAACATCTAGGAACTTAGAGTCTAATATACCGGCACTCATTGTCTGAGGTATTTGGTTAGCAAGGAACACTAACCTCTTTGATAACAAGACTACTTCTCTCCTTTAGTGCATTGTTAAAGTGCTAACTATTCTTTCAAATTTCAATCAGGTAAATGTTGTGAAGCCACCTAGATAAAGCTTTGAAGAAAATATTGATAAGATAGGTGCATGGATATATTTTGATGGAGCCTCTCGAGGTCAATCTCCAACAAGTGGTGCTAGTGGTATATTATTTCTAAGGGATTATTGCTCTATAAGTTTCAAAGATGAGATAGATCAGGGATCAAACAACTATGCAAAGTAAATGGCCCTAAAACTGACTCTCACTCTAGCAGAGGAATATAGTGTATCCAGACTTCAATTTTTTTTATTCTTTACCTGTCTTTAAGTGGATGAAAATGAAATATGCATTGAGAAACTTTACACTTCAACCTTTGGTAAACGAGATTAGGGGAATACTGGTAAGATTTAATTATCACCCTTTTCATCATATATATCAAGAAATAAATCATATTGTTGATAGTTTGTCAAACATTGGGATTTAGTTATCCCAGGGGGAATAGATCATCAACAAAGAGCTCAGTGGACATAATGCTCAAATCTCATGTGGAATGGTTTTATGGTTTCTATGTATAAACGGATTAACCTCATTTTTTTTAATGTATATAAGGACCTCAATATCTAAACCTTATGCTACTTTTAAAGAAATCCATATACAAATGGGTTTTGGGGTTTTTTCATGTGGTTTGGGAAAAACTATTTTTCAAAGAAATAGGGATGTTTTTTTTATAAACAAAGCTATGTATTTTAATGATGACATGTTAAAGTATCTCTGAAAGCTATAAGCATCTATGATATGTAATTTTATCCTATTTTGAATAAAGTTTATGTGAGAAAAAGCATTACTTTCTTCACCAATAAAAAAATTTAGATGCAATCATAATTTGCTAACACATCACTAACTTCAAAAAGATAAATGATTAAATGCAAGAATAATGTGTCAAAGAATGACAATAAATATGTTGAAAGAATATAAACTATTGAAACTAGGGTTTTGCGATGGTTGCTTCACAGTCTAAGTCTTTTCCACCAATTTTGATTCTCGTAAGGGATATTTGTGGTTGTAGGTCATAGGATCTCAAGGTAAAGAAGGTGGATATGTGGTCATTTGAAGATTGGAGATTTTGTTGGAGTGAAAAGGACCTAAGGAATTGGATCTTCTAATTTGGACAAGGATCAAGGTTTCCAATAGAAGGTTGATGTTCAATTAGCCATTGAATGTCCACCCACAAAAGGTTGGACAAAAGTTTTAAAAAATGAAAAGGAAGGAGAGTTCAGGATGAGTAAGATGTTAGTAGGTTGGACAAAAGTTTAAAAAAATGAAAAGGTAGGAGAGGTCAGGATGAGTAAGATGTTAGACGTTACACTGATTAGTTTGGTATTTGTCTTTATCAAGAAGTTGCATGTCAATGTAAAACATCCTTTTGGTTTCTATTATTTGGTGATATTATATGGTGGAGTCTTAAGAAAAGGGGTCATACTTCTTTCTTAGATATTTTGTACAGTGTACTATTGGTACCATCACCATGTGAAGAATGTATTTTTTATTCTTTTTAAATAGAAAAAGTGATTGTTTTCCTTTCAAAAAGATGTTCTAAAGAAAGACATTTTATTTTTCAATCTAATAAACAAGTGATAATTAAATAAAATTATGATAACATGATGCAACATGTGAAAATGTGTTTTTTATTCTCTTTTTTAATAGAAAATGTGAATTTTTTTCTTTCAAAAATATATTTTAAAGAAAGTCGCTTTAGTTTACAATCCGTGATAATTAAATAAACAAGTGATAATTAAATAAAAGTATGATATACATGATGCGTAAAAAAAAAAAAATTACATTACAAAGTTAATAAGAAAAAAATCAGTGGAAACAAACAAACCAATCATATTATTAAAAAAAACTTCTTAAACCTTTTCATTTGTTCCACACCAATGCAATGGTAAAGTGAAATGTCACAATCTAAAACTATGTTATTTATTGTTACACAGACGAAAGACGCAAATATGATTGAAAATAATTTAATGAATAATATTATGATTAAGAGAATTAGGTTAATAGTAGTTTTATTTTATTTGAAATATATATTACAAACTCAAACTTAATAATTGGTCCTTCTTCAAGTACAAATGTTGTGTTGGAAAAAACAATTATGACTTGTGTGGGAAATTTGTCAGGGTTATTGAAAATAAATGATTGTTAGTGTTATTGAAAATAAATGATTGTTGGTGAATTATATTAAAAAATAATATAAATAATTTCGAAGAATATTATTTTTATATTATATTAATTATTAAACAAAATTAGCATAAATAATATAAATAATTTCGAAGAATATTATTTTTATATTATATTAATTATTAAACAAAATTAGCATAAATATTGTTAAGAAGATATTCACACTGATATTTTATCTTAAAATAGTATTCATGGAAGAAAACGTAAAAAAAAAGGTTTATTATCATTTACATACGTCATTATAGTTGAAAACTACACGGACTCTCAAGTCTACTAATTCATTAAAGTCTATTTAATTTTAGTTCAAAGTTATCTGAAAAGGATCGTTGAAATGGAATTGGCTAAGGCTACTTCATTGTGTTTCGTTCGTCGAATCAGATCACATGGTTCTGAGTGATTGCAATCCTTGACATAAACACCAATTTACAACCACTTCATTGAACATAAGTCACAACCTTGGAAAGAAAGAAATTGCATTGTTCAATGTCAAGGTAATCGCATTTGTTGGAGCGATAAAGGTCGTTGTCTTTTGGTTAAAAGAAAATCACAATCCTTTGGTTTTGTTGAGACCTAAGTCTGCACCCCTGCCCCTCCTCTCTCATTTCCCTATACCTTCATTAAAAATCATTCATTTTTTGTTGGTTAATGTTGGTCCCTCATTACTAAATGACTCATTTTTATGATTACCTTTCTTTATTGATTCTTTGCACCATCTTTTTGTTTTCTTGAGGGATAATTGCATGTCATGGTTTGGTTTGAAGTAATTTTCATCAAAGTTGTCATAGGTTAGGCTCATGGCAGGTATAACAAAGTTTTATATGCAGAACAAAGTTGATTGCAAGAATGAGGCTATTCTTGCAAACGAGGATTGGCGCACTAATTTTTGAAATTAGTTTATAATTTAATATGTTATTTTAAATATTTCAACCATTTGAATGGTGCCTTCATACGTGCCCAATCATAGACCATCGCTTCCACACCAGATTACACTCGATTTCATCATTACACAACACTAGTTATGATCGTGAGAATTGTACCAGTTCATCATGGCCAATACAGCTTGAACTAAAGGTTTAACAACACACGGGAATCAGTTTCGATATGAAGAAATCTACGCTCATTGCAATTTTGACATCATAGGTACTCTGCCCACCATGGTTCCACCTCGAGAACGATGTCAATTGAATCAGACCGAGCCACAAGGCCTGGAATTGTTCAAATCCATACCCAAAATTAAAGACATTTTCGTAAAATTTGAGTGGTATGATTTCCTGTGCGCATTTCAAGGACACCACACAGGATTGGATATGCTCTTCATGCAAACATTTGATGGCTTCCAGACCCTACTTGGGGATACCTAGATTCATGTCACAGAACATTTCATTGGAGCAGCTTGCGCTCTCCCTGTCTGCGGGGAAAGATGGTTCAAGAAAGGAAAGTTGCCTCCCAATCTCTACAACAAGTTCCTGGTTCCTGAGCACCAAGACACCGACTAGAGCCAAGGAATCCCCATGGCATGGATAAAGGAAGAATGGAAAGGATCCCTAACAACAGTGCAGAGGTATATCATGGGTGAGGGTCGATTCAGCATTATTCATTGTTATCACATATGTTTCCTTATGCATCTAAGTGGAGACAGAGAGTTTAATTTACCATATTACATGCTTAAGAGTCTGACCAATATGGCCAGGAGGGTTCAAGGTCACCCCAAATATTCTTACAGAAGCTTGTGCCATCAGGGCTTGACTAAATTGTTGGTAACTTTTTCTCTGGAGGAACTTGAAATGCCCTGGGACTATTTCTTGAAGTTTGTCGGATTGAAAGAAAAGGAGGAGATCCCCGATTCACAAAATGAAGGTGATGCAAGTGAGGATGTTAGGGCTTCTTCATAGCCTGCGAGATCGATGAATCTTGTACAAACCACAGTGAAAAAAGGGAAAGTCCCTACGCCCTCATAAGAAAAAAAGCCAGAAACCTCCATGGAGGATTTCCCCCACATGAAATTGAGGTCGTCTACGAGAAAGGGGAAATAAAACAAGAGTGGAAAAGCTACCATTGTGCACCCACCTACACTGGAGACACCACAGAGGTATTTTTCATCCATCCAGTAAGAGGAAGACCAGAAAACCCCCATCAAGAAGCAACCTAATAAAATTGTGACTCATATGAGAGGCAAAATTGTACCCGGTTCACGTAGCAACGAAGTAATTAAAGGGAAGGTTGTTCTTGTAGAATCTTCACCTAAAACACCCCCTGCATCCAGACAAGACAGGAAAAGGAAGGGCGAGCAAAACATTGAATTCCCAAGAAAGCCTACTAGAAAGATTAGGATGATGAATCAATTGAGGGTGAACTCCAAGGATCTGTTCAAGCCATCAATAAAATACCCCCAGACAATTTTGATCGAGGATGACAACAGTCCTGAATTTTCCACCGTGGAGGAAATGGCATTCAATGTGTTAAAAAGTATGACAGTGAAAAGAGAGAAATCAAATTCTAGTTAGAATGAGGTTGTGTTGGCGTCAGAAGTCACTCCTGGATTGCTTGCAGGAGCAGAGCCCGATGCCCATCAGTTTTATGTCACGATAGTTTTGAATGGGTGATCCAATAGATAAAGACTCAAGAAGGTACAGATTTAACTCAGGAAACTGGGCCTGGTATGTAGATAGCAATGGAGGTCTTGATCCAACTTCTGTTAGTAAATGATTAAAGGGTGGTAGATGGAAGACTTGTGGGAAGGGTGAGAAAGACTGCTTCGGGCAACAGGTCTTCGGAAGCTTGAGGAAGAAAAACTCAAAAGCCAAGATCCTCTTGGTCCAGAGTTTCAAGGATCTGAGGGGTGACTCGACTGGATCCTCCAATTCCAAATTGTTCAGTGCTAAGAAAATCACAGGAACCGATTAGAAACAATGCAACTGTTACAGTGATCCAACCTACATCATCCTATAAAAGCTACAACTCGACTGGATCCTCCAATTCCAAGCTGTTCTAACACAGTATACAAAGAGATGGAAGAGAAACTAACATCCATAAAGTAAGAAGTCTCAAATACCTTATACATAAACCAAAGCGACCAGTGCTTCATTAAAACTTTACAATCGGGAGCTTTGCTCAACCATCGATAGCTACAAAAAATGGCCAAAATGCCTACATATGCTCTTCCCCATTTCGCCCAGCAGAGGCGTCTCCTCAATCACATCTGGCCTGCATTCTACTGTCATACGCTACCTTAATTCTTCATGGCTCGTGTTAGGGGGGTAGTTGAGCCCTTAAATGTTGAATTGGCGTGTGCAGGCTTCCCTGGCGAGTTGGAGACTCGGCGCGGCTTCCATGGAAAGAATCAGTACAGAGGACCATCTCAGGTGGACCTTCAGCCGGGACGTCCATACCCTGTAATTAATGAGTGAAGCGAGGCTTCAACCACCTTATCTCTTCTTCGTTTATCCTCAAGCTGGCATCGGGATTTAGATCACATTGAATCAGTGCCTGGAGAACACAGCGCCCCCTCTCTTGAATCTTAATTAGGCGCCTTTGGCCTCTCTGTCAGAGTGTTTTTGGCGTTTCGGGGTTTGCGGATGAGAAAGGATTAGGATTTTTCTCCTTTAAAGTCGCGATGGGAGAAATGTCGGGAGGGCCTAACGGTCGCCACGTGTTCCCCACTGATTTGACGGCTCTGAACTAACCCGGTAATACTGTGGGCCCGAGTTTCGGCGCTTTCGGCACTATCGGGGTTTGGGGTTTTGAAATGTAAAATGGCGAGGAATTCTTACCGCTCGAACTCCCGAATGCCGACATGACGTGGATGTGTGCCACGCGTCCTTCAGATGAACGGCCCAGATAGTATTTGTTATTATAAAGGGGTTGTTCCCCCTTCACCCGCTCGCTGGATATGACCTGGTGCTGAGATCCTAGGCTTAGTTCGAAAGGAGCTTCGGAGTTTCGTTGATCGGCACTTTCAAGTGCAATGGACGGAGAGCTTCCTGACTCCCGATACCCGATACGCCGATAGGCTGCTACCTGTCCCGGTTGGATCGGACGACCCAAATCTGATTTGAACTATTGGTGCTCCCTCTTGCGCTAAACCTCGGACAACTTGGTAGCTCTGAAAACCCAATGACCGTCGATCTGCTTTGTAAATAGATCTTGGATGCTGCCAACGCTATTTTGCCCGCTTGCTTGCCTTGCTACCAGAAAAACAGGGAATCTCCCGTGCTGCGCTTGGGCACTTCTTGAGCAACCTGCAGACCTGGGTGCTTTTGCGCCTAAGACAAAAATAATTGCTAACATTAGGCTCCATGGGGGATAGATTCGTCCCTGTGATGCTCTAAGAACTCATTCTGCAGCTTCAGTGCCTTCTTGTTGGGCTATGGAGTCAGGCTCAAAACATCCCGCTGCTGAAAATATAGGCCGAAAAATAAAAACAAAAAAAACTAAACATTCATGCTTATAGGAGCTTATTTACGTACAGTCCTAAGCTAATAAAACACTTTACATGGGCTAGGTGAAAGAAAACTACCACCATAGCCATTCAAGCAGCTTCCTGGACAGAAGCTCCTTCCTTCTGTCGATGATCATCAGCGGATGGTGTAACCGTGACAGAAGAGCGGTTACACTCTTCAACTCCTCCTTACAGGCTGGAGTTGAGATGAAATAGGGTGGCTCCAAGGCATAGAGGAAATTCCACTCCATGTACTTGCAGACAGGGTCATAGAATGAGTGGAAAATTCCAAAAAATGGGCGACAGACA
Organism: Picea engelmannii; assembly: GCA_009831015.1. Taxonomy (NCBI): domain Eukaryota; kingdom Viridiplantae; phylum Streptophyta; class Pinopsida; order Pinales; family Pinaceae; genus Picea; species Picea engelmannii. Next base: position 181,966 of record ML795297.1, read on the forward strand.
CCTTCCTCTGCTACACAGTTGTTCACCTGTGGCTGAATATCTTTGATAAGCACAGGTTGATGGTGGAAAACTAACGTAGGCTCGTTGCTCTCAGGCGGTGGCTGCTCGCTGACTGGCTCTGGACAGGAAATATTCTACTCCTCTGGTTCAGTCTCCCCCAGGTCCGATTCGTATTCATCATAAATAGGGACCATGGGGTGGTTATGTTTGCTGACTGGCTCTTCAGTATCTCTATAGTAATCAAAAGTAGGATAAGCTTGTTGCTCATCATCACTATAATATATATCAAAAAGGGGTTGTCCTTCATTGATATGATCCTCCTCCAAAACAGTGATCCCGTCAAAAAAATTTGTTTCAGGGACAGCGGGACCTATTGCTTCTGGCTGCTCATACATAATCCTTTGCTCTTTAATCCCAAGTAAAAATATATCGTGAGAAACCCCCTGGGGGAAAAGAGAAGAAACCTCTTCCACAACTAACCCCTCTTTTAAAAAGAGAGGGTCTTCGTCATCATGAGCAGAGCTTCTAGGAACATCTGCTTCCACCCGATGCCCAGGTAAGCCATCTACTATAGACCACATCTGCTCTATAAACTCATAATTTTCACAAGAGGCATGTTGATCGTTATGAACATCTAAAAGAGCTGGTGCATCTGAAATAATGTCAGATGCTTCCGTTCCAGGGATAACACAATTAATATCATTCAACACCTCTATTTTTTCATGGCAAATGCTTTCCTCCACAATAAAGGCTTTATCATGGACATGGTCTTCAGGGCCAACAGAGGCTTCATGAAGCGAAGAAAACTCCTCACAATAGTTTTCAAACAAGCAATCAGCTGGATAGTAGTCTTTACAAAATGAATTGAAAGTTGTATGAAAACCTGTTAAAGAGCGGATGCTTGCAGCGGGAACAGACCAACACCATTCAAGAGCAGCTCCCTTTAATGAATACCTGAAGAGCTTAGTCCGGACATCCTCATGCGTGATATTGTGTCGGTGAATAGCCTCATGGAAGTCCAGTAAATGCTCAGCTGGTTCCTCCCAACTTGTTGCATGAAATTCAGGGAGGAAATATTCCCATTGGTCTCTATCAGGAAGTGCATTAGGAAACCCAACTATCTAGGAAAAGTCACAGAAAGCAAACCTTTGAGACATAATTTTCTCCATATTGAAACAGTGGAGTCGCCAATCGATCCTCGAATCACGGAGTCACCAGGTGAAAAATGCGCAGCTTCAAATATGCCTGGTCCTTGTTCATCATCAAAGGCCAGATCTTAACATTGTCGTTACCCCAGGAAGCTTCTCAGACTGAGAAAGCAGCTGCTGAAACCTTCTCGAGAAAGCTCCTTAGGGTCAGCTTTCAGGTGTGCTAACAGTAGTCATAGCTAAAACAATGATGTGGAAACAATGGAGTCGCCACAGTAGAGTCGCCAAGTGCACAGTAGCAATCTTTAAGGGCTCTGATGTCTGATGCACCTTCAGAATCAGAGGCTCAATGTCGTTCTGCCTAGGGAAAATCTTCAACTTCGTCCCCGGCAATGGCGCCAAAAATTTTTGCATCAAAAGTCACTCCTGGATTGCTTGCAGGAGCAGAGCCCGACGCCCATCAGTTTATGTCACGATAGTTTTTAATGGGTGATCGAATGGATAAATACTCAAGAAGGTACATCTTTAACTCAGGAAACTAGGCCTGGTATGTAGATAGCAAGGGAGGTCTTGATCCAACTTCTATCAGTAAATGATTAAAGGGTGGTAGATGGAATGCTTGTGGGAAGGGTGAGCAAGACTGCTTCGGGCAACAGGCCTTCGGAAGCTTGAGGAAGAAAAATTCAGAAGCCAAGATCCTCTTGGTCCAGAGTTTTAAGGAGCTGAGGGGTGACTCGACTGGATCCTCCAATTCCAAGTCATTCAACGCTAATAAAATCACAGGAACCGATTAGAAACAATGCAACTGTTACAGTGATCCAACCTACATCGTCCTATAACAGCTATAACTCGACTGGATCCTCCAATTCCGAGTTGTTATAACACAGTATACAAAGAGATGGAAGAGAAACTGACATCCATAAAGTAAGAAGTCTCAAATGCCTTATACATAAACCAGAGCGACCAACGCTTCATTAAAACTTTACAATCGGGAGCTTTGCTCAACCATCGATAGCTACAAAAAATGGCCAAAATGCCTACATATGCTCTTCCCCATTTCGCCCAGTAGAGGCGTCTCCTCAATCACATCTGGCCTGCATTCTACTGTCATACGCTACCTTAATTCTTCATGGCTCGCGTAAGGGGGGTATCTAAGCCCTTAAATGTTGAATTGGCATGTGCAGGCTTCCCTGGCAAGCTGGAGACTCGGCGCGGCTTCCATGGAAAGAATCAGTACGGAGGACCATCTCGGGTGGACCTTCAGTCGGGACGTCCATACCCTGTAATTAATGAGTAAAGCGAGGCTTCAACCACCTTATCTCTTCTTCGTTTATCCTCAAGCTGGCATCGAGATTTAGATCACATTGAATCAATGCCTGGAGAACACAGCGCCCCCTCTCTTGAATCTTAATTAGGTGCCTTTGGCCTCTCTGTCAGAGTGTTTTTGGCATTTTGGGGTTTGCGGATGAGAAAGGATTAGGATTTTTCTCCTTTAAAGTCGCGATGGGAAAAATGTCGGGAGGGCCTAACGGTCGCCACGTGTTCCCCACTGATTTGATGGCTCTGAACTAACCTGGTAATACTGTGGGCCCGAGTTTCGGTGCTTTCGGTACTATCGGGGTTCGGGGTTTCGAAATGTAAAATGGCAAGGAATGCTTACCGCTCAAACTCTCGAATGCCGACATGACGTGGATGCGTGCCGCACGTCCTTCAGATGGACGGCCTAGATAGTATTTTCTATTATAAAGGGGTTGTCCCCCCTTCACCCGCTCGCTTGATATGACCTGGTGCTGAGATCCTAGGCTTAGTTAGAAAGGAGCTTCGGAGTTTCTTTGATCGGCACTTTCAAGTGCAATGGACGGAGAGCTTCCTGACTCCCGATACCCGAAATGCCGACAGGCTGCTACCTATCCCGGTTGGATCGGACGACCCAAATCTAATTTGAACTATTGGTGCTCCCTCTTGCACTAAACCTCGGGCAACTCGGTAGCTCCGAAAACCCGATGACCGTCGATCTACTTTGTAAATAGATATTGAATGTTGCCAACGCTATTTTGCCCGCTCGCTTGCCTTGCTACCGGAAAAACAAGGAATCTCTCGTGCTGCACTTGGGCACTTCCTGAGCAACCTGCAGACCTGGGTGCTTTTGTGCCTAAGACAAAAATAATCGCTAACAGGTTGCAGGAACACCATTTTTGACAGTGAAAAAGGAGTATCCTTCAGACTTGAGTCAACGGGAAATATAGGATTATGGATTTGATCCCGAGCAATATTTTATTGGCACCTCGCCACATGCAAGGGATCCTTGCCACAGTTTACAAGACATTAAATCAGAAGTTAAAATTGACACTGTGGGAGTACAGGGGTCCACTAAAGGAACTAAACGGAAAGAGCCCGAAGTTATACACAATCATAATAAAAGAACTAGAAGTAGAGTGTTGGCTGACCACAACAAGTTTAGCACAAAGCAAGAAATGAAAAAGATGCAGGTTGAGGTCAAAACAGAGAGGGTCGATGACAACCCACAAGTGCATAAATTGAAGCTTCAATTCTAGACCTTGCAACACCAGAACTGGGAATTGGAGAAATTGTACTCCAGACTACAGAAGAAATATCAAAGACTCCAAAAGAAGCACCAGAAGACTTGCTGCTTTCTAAAGGAGATAATTTGAAGGAGTACTTGAAGAAGTTGCCAACACACCCAGTTATCTCCCAGTGGCCTCAAACAGCGCGCATGGATACCAATGCTCGATACATAACTCATTTTTGTCACTCCTAGTTAGTTTTTGTCAAAGTTCAGTTCACTCCATCATATGCATCAGTCTAGTTTAGTGGCAATTTTTAGTTGTTTAAAGTCCAAGACTGTTTAAATTAAGGCATAATAAGTGGTCATTTGTGTTTGATATGAACCACTTATTTTTTATTAAGTCAAGTTCAAAGTATACATTAATATACCCCAGCAGTGTTTTAATTTAGTCAATAAGTTGTCTTACAACTGATAGTGTAGAGTTAAGCCTTAGTTCCAGATGGACGAGAGCCTCTACAACTTCGATAAATATGCAATTTTTTAATGTTTTGAGGGTTCGGTTATTGGGAAGAATATCAATACATCAGATTGGTTGAGCATGTTCTATGCATGGATTAAATCTCTCTACCTGGTGAATATACTCTTGATGCCAGTGTGTTTTTGTCCAAATCTACATGTGTTTAATCTTATCTTGAATGCAGTTTTTTATTTGTGCAAAGTACATTTCATTTTCTTCAGCTATTGTATAACGTGTTTCTATTGCAACCTATGGGAGTAATTGTGTTTGGATACTTTTTTAAAGTCTTAAAATAATATTTTAAGTATTAAACTTCTTACAGCAGATTATTCATTGAGTGGTTTGTTGTTTCCTTGTGTTATTTTCTCTATTATCTCACTTATATGTCATTTGTGTGCCACCAGCCAAGGAGGACCATCCTCCATACCATTTTTCCAACCCAAATATGTCCTTGTCTTGGTAAACCAACCCTCCAAATGACCAAAAAAATCAAAATAATCAAAAAACCAACCATTCCAAACCTGAGGTGGCCTAGCTCTTCCCTTTAGCAGTTAAGTGCAGACTTTAGGACCAATATCTTTTGGCGTTGTTGCAAAGGAATGGAGCAACGAAATATCTTTCCCTGGGAGAATGACAACAATCATATCTTACCTTTGATGGTCAACAAAGATCAGACACATTCATATTTCCATCTTTCACCTGGCGACTCCACTGAGTAAACTTCACAAAAGAAATAATGGCTCCCAGAAAAGGACTCAGGAGATCCAAATCTGAGCACATCAAAGCCACTAAGGCTCATCCAAACTCTGAGAAGGACACAGTGGTCTCTAAGCTAGAAAGGCAACTAAGAAAATCCACCTTAGCTCAGAGATATACATCATCCCTCAAGGGTAAAGTTGCACCCAAAGAATCTACTTTTCTCCATTATCATAAGTAGCTTGAATTTGCTATCCATGAGAATCACATTTCCAAGGAACCTCAGACATATTCAAAACCGGCCTCTATTTCATCATCCAGTCCAGCATCCACCCCTCTATCTCCAATCAATCCTAAGATTCTTATTTCCAAAACAATGGTTGTTAACAGGATGGATGCCATAATTGTTGTCGGATATGCACCGCTAGTTTTTCCTGTAGGATTACATGCACTCCTAGCCACATATTACATGAAATATTTTCCAAGATATAATGGGGAAGGGGATGTCACAACTGAGGAACATCTGGTATGATTCTACATCTTTGCAGACAACTTCAACATTGACTATGCATATGTGTGGATGAGGTTGTTTGTACAAAGCTCGGATGGGGTAGTAAAGAAATGGTTTCAGGATCTCCCTCTAGCCTAGATATTGATGCGCTAGATGAAGCTTTCATAAAGAAATGGGGAGATAGAAGATATTATCTATATTACATCACTGAGTTTGGGTCCCTTAAGAGAAAGAATGGTGAGTCAATTTCAGACTTCACCAAGAGATTCAATAAGATGTATGGTAGGATCCCATATGAGATCAAACCAATTGAAGCCTCTGCCAAGATCACTTATGCCAATGCATTTGATGTAAAATTCTCCCTTCTGTTGAGGGAGAGAATATCCACCACATTTGTTTCCATGCAAGAAGCAACCATCGAGGTTGATTCCAACATCCTAGCATCAGAAAGGTTAAAGACTAGATCTGATAAAGACAAGAATAAATAGAGGGAGGATTCCTCTTCCTCCTCTAACCCGGCCACATCTGATCCCAAACTTGATGAAATGACCAAAACATTAAAGGATTTGACATCTGAAATAGCTAAGATGAAATGGGAATCTAAGCAACCAAATGGATCTTTTCAAGGGGATGGGAACAGAAATCCAAACCAATTTAGGAGGTTGAATGATGTCCCTCGGATAATGCAGAGAGAGAGGAGGAATGTTGATGATCAAAGAGTAGTACCTCCTTTCAAAAAAAATCATATTGAGGAGATGGATGTAGATGGTGATGTTGTGGATGATGTTGTTGTACTTTTTAGTGAAACATATTTTTACACAGTCACTTAACACAGCAAGATTATGAGGTAGCACAACTGTCAAATCAGTTTTATGTTGATATAGGGGAAGAGGGAGTTATTCAAGGCCAACCCCAAAATAAATATGATTTGAGGCCTAGAATAGGGGCTCCCAAAGCAACCACCTCTGATCAGAACAAAAAAACAGAGGTTACCCCCTAGCCAAATCCAAGCAAGGGTGCATTGATTAAAGCTCACCAGCCTCCTCCATCTAAACCTCTTGTCCCTTAAGTAAAGGAAGTTGATAGGCCACAAGAATATTTCATCCTAGAGCATGAGTTGAGAAAGATCAATATCCATGTACCTTTGTTAGAATTATTGAAAAATGAGCCTTTCAAAAAATCTATTATGAAGGTTTTGCAGCCACCTACTTCTGTTGTAACCTCTGATGTAATTTTTCTGCGAGATGAAAACCCAGCCATTACTGTGGGCCCACATATTGAGGATGGATTTGATGCCTCTCAACCAGTCTACATATCTTTAAATGTCCATGACAAGATCCCACATAAATGTCTCATGGACTCAGGGGCCTCACATAATGCCATGCCTAAAGTTGTTATGGAAGAACTAGGTATGGAGATCACCAATCCCTACCAAGACCTTTACTCCTTTGAATCCAAAAAATTCAAATGTTTGGGATTAATAAAATATCTAGTGGTTTATTTGGCAAAGTTACCCATGAAGAGTGTATTTATGGACATCGGTGTGGTTGACATTCCCCCCAAGTTTGGTATGCTTTTTTCCAGGATGTGGGACAAGAAGGTTGGGGGATCATTACAAATAGACCTCACATATGCCACCATCCCTGTTTTCGCAGGATAACATAGGAGGCTATACAGAGAGGTCATATTGGCATATACCGTCATGGACCATCAGAATCCAAGCAACCATCCAGTTTATGTTGTTGAGGATGATATCAGGTCATTTGTTTTTCATTTAAATGATGAGGAACCATAAATAACAGTCAACAAATGCAGAAATCAGTCACTGACAGGTCAGTAGAATGAAGTATGGAAGATGTATTTCAATGGATCTTCATCAAAAGAAGGATCGGGTGTTGATACAGTCCTCATTTCCCCTGCACAAGAGGTAATAACGCTCTCTTATAATCTGGAATTTGAGACTACTAACAATATAGATGAGAATGAATCTCTGGTGCTAGGATTTAGGGCCGCCAAAGACATGGCCATTGACAGTTTGGAATTTTTTGGTAATTCTAAGTTAATCATCAATCAACTCAAAAACATATATCAAGATAAGTAACAGAGGCTCAAACAATACAGGAACAAGGTGTGGGACCTAGTTGAAAACTTCTTTCTGGCATTTAACATTTCCTTCATTCCTAGAGAGGAAAATCAGAAGGCAGATTCTTTGGCCTTGGCTGCCAGTACCTTCGGGCCTCTAATTGGTCCAAATATCAAGTATCAGGTGGAAGTCAAACATAGGACAGCCATACCAGACAACATAAAGCACTGGCAAGTCTTTAGTGATGACTTGGAGCTACAAATATTTTTTCAAACCATTGAAGAATTCTCCAATATCTCAATAGATCAAGAGGATGAAGATGATGAATCAGAAAATCAGTAAACATCTCAGTTGTTGAACAAAGTAGCTAGGCACAACATGTGGAACTTAAAACAAACCACATACCCAAGGGTCTAGTGCCACCGAAAAGGTTATTTGACAGTTATGATGTCTCTGGAGAAGCTTCCATCAAAAATCAATAAGAGGAATTAATGGACTGCAACATTGCGATTGCTGAAAATCCCAAAATAGTTAAATTGTCTCTAGAACAAAAGGATAGGTATGTTAACCTCATGAAAAAATTTGTTGATATTTTTCATGGTCATATGAGGATTTGAAGACATTTGAAACTGACATCATCCAGCACAAGATCCCTCTGAAGGTTGGTTCTAAGTCATTCAGAAAAAATATTAGGCAATTTAATCTAATGCTAATGTCCATAATTGAAAAAGAGCTTAAACAAATTCTTGATGCCAGAATTATTGTTCCCTTGAGGTACTCAGATTGGGTGTCCAACTTGGTTCCATGAGGAAAAAGAGTGGGGAAATACACTTCTATGATGATTTATGAAATCTCAACAAGTGTTCTCTAAAGGACAACTACCCCCTTCCCAAGATGGACCATATTTTGCAAAGGGTAGTGGGTGCCCACGGGATTTCCTTGTTGGATAGATACTCTAGTTATAACCAGATAGCAGTATGTGAAGAAGACAATGACAAAACAACATTCACCACCCCATGGGGGACATTCATGTACGAAAAAAATCCCTTCGGACTAATGAACACAGGGGCCTCCTTTTAGAGGGCCATGGACATAGCCTTCATGGGGGAAAAAGATAAATTTATGGTCATATATTTAGATGACATCACCATTTTCTCCAAATCAGAGGATGAACATTTACATCACCTTGTGAATATTTTCCAAAAATGAAGAAGGTATGGGATCTCTTTGAATCCTAGGAAGTCCCACTTTGTTATGCCAGAAGGTAATCTCTTAGGCCACATTATATTAGCAGTAGGAATAAAAGTAGACCCTAAGAGAGTTGATGTCATTCAGGAAATTGAAAACCCCAAGAATAAGAAGTCTATTCAGTCTTTTATAGGAAGAATAAATTTTTTAAGGCGCTTTGTGCCAAACTTTGTTGAAATCATAAGGCCTATCACCAACATGTTGAAGAAAGATGTTGGTATTATGTGGTCCCTGGAGGAAAAATCAGCATTCCAAAGGATCAAACAAGCTTTGGTTGAATCCCTTGTATTAGTCATCCCTGACTATGCCAAAGATTTCTTTATCTTCTCTTTCGCCTCCGAGGAAACCATTGTTGCAGTACTGCTGCAAAAAAATGAAGAAGGGCATGAACAGACCATAGCCTTTTTCAGAAAATCCCTCTGAGATGTTGAGCTTAAGTATGACATATTAGAAAAATAGGCATATATGTTGGTCAAATCTTTGAAGGCCTTCAGGGTGTATGTGTTATAGTCTAGCATAACAGCCTATGTTCCTAGCAATAGTGTCAAAGAGATTCCAGTCCATCCAAACAGTGAAGGGAAGAGAGGGAAATGGATTATCAAATTGTTGGAGCATGACCTGCACATAAATCTCACCAAGATGATTAAGGGACGGGGACTTTCCAAGTTGTTATCAGAATCAAACTGTAAGGTGTTGGAATTGCATCGGACCTTCACCCAATCGGATGCACCCATGACATAGTCTGTAAAAGAAAGCATGCAGGTATCTGAAGAGTAGTTTTCAGTAGGGTAGCACAGGTGAAAGATGAGTTGGTTGTAGTTAGGGAGTTCATTTCAGATTCAGAGTTGGTGAGGATAGCTTGAAAGGATTCACCAAGGAATGGGAAGTCTTCATGAAATGTGTGGTGGGTCGGGAACATTTACCAGACTAGAGCGTATTGTGGGATGATTTCACTCAAGAGGAGATCCAGGAAGGATCTCAGAGTAGTGGACAAAAGGGAGATGGAGTTGATGAAGAGATGTTTCTCTTGCGACAAAGAGAAAAAGTAAGAAGTAGGGGAGTTTCAAGAAATACTTTAGCAAAGTTAGATGTTTTGTCTGCAACCAGTATGGCCACCTTGAAGCCTAGTGTCCGGAGAGGAAGAATAAGAGGAAGGAGGAGGGGCTAGTCGCAGCGACAACAGCAGCATTAGAGGACTTTACGGACAAGTTTGAGAAGGAATTCTCATTGGTCACTCTCGTGTGAAGTGTCAGGAGTGTTGTATTTGTGTGTGACAGTAGATGGATCATTGAAAATGGAGCCTCATGTCATATGACAAGAATATGGTGTATATTCCTCAGTATCACAGAGACATGTCCAGACCAACTAGTTGAAAGTGAAGGGGGAATGGCACGAGCAGTACGTGGACTTGTAATAGGGGTTTTATAAAGTTGTAATAAAGTGGTTCTTTTATTAAAGTGACTTTTTGTAAAAGTGAACTTCTAATATTTTATTAAAGTGGTTTTATGTCATAAAGTGCACTTATGTCTAAAAGTGGAAAATAATTTTAGTAAATGTAAGTGATTTATTTTGGATGGAATGAATCATGTCACTTGTGTTAATATTATGGTAGCTTTGGGAGGTATGAGCCTCTATTGTGGCCTATGAAGAGATTAGAATATTTCGAAAGGAAGCAAAGAAATGAAGGAAACCTTAGAAAAGTTGTCGGTTGTAGAAATATATTTAAAATGAATTTATTAGTACCCAGAAGGAGAAGTTGGCCCCAGTAAAACTGCCCAGACTACTATAAATACAGAGCGTCAGTTCTCATTATTCACATTGCAGCAGTTGCAGAGAGAACTGGATTTGCGCAGGTGCAGTAGCAGCTTGTGCGCAAGTTTCTGGGAAGGTGTGTGCTAGCCTCTGGGTGGGATTATCTAATCAGCTTGGTTTCTTTTCTTGCTTGGTGCATTATCCTCTCTTGGCTATTGGATTGCTACCAGGATTCTCTTCTCTGTCAAGGTCAAGGTGCTTGGAGGGTGGCTTCGGCCTATGGTTGGGTGACGAGGGTATCGTCAATGGTAAAACGAGCACAATATTCTATATTCTAACAGGTTATGGGCCCACACCCCCTTCATTCAGCCTAAAATGTTGGAAGGAAACATAGCCGCTAGGATATTGAGCTCGTTGGGGAACTGTCGCTAGGGCTACTAGCAGGAGCAACTTCCAAAACACTGCAGCTAGGGTAGTTGCAGAAACCCTAAATCTCCAATTCAGCAACTTGTGATGGAGCATCTTGCTCAAGAAGAAGATATTCAGATGTGCCCTAACCCAGCGAACCTCTTGGCTCTCTCAAAAGACAGAAATGACAAAGTTAAAGTTTTGGATCAAGGCATGACCAGTTACCAGTCAACCGAAGACATGTGTGAAACAATCAGTCTTTTACACTACTCAGCACTTACTGGGACGATTGAAGATGACATGTGGATAATCGATAGTGGAGCTTCTAGGCACATGATGGGAGATCAAGCCAGACTCTCAAATCTAAATGAGATAAATACATCATACAAAGTGGATCTTGGAGACAAAAGAACTTACCCCATCGAAGGATTTGGACAAGCCTTCGTCAAGTTGGAATCAGGTAATCATTTTCACTTAAGCAATGATTTATATGTACCTAGTTTAGAAAAGAATCTTGTATCGATATCATGTTTAGAAGAAAAAGGAAACAGAATAGTGTTCATGGATGGAAAGGTGTTATCATGGCATAAGAATTCCAGCATAGAGGATGCTAGGGTTATTGGAAGTCGTGAAGGAAATCTGTATAGACTACTAGAACAAAATGAAGAATCTCTAGTACATAACGAAGTCAACCCTAATGAGATTTGGCATAGAAGGTACGCTCATATCAATTATCAAGCATTACCCTTTCTCATAAAAATGGTTGAAGGAATACCAGAATTGAAATCTACACATGAAGGAATCTGCAAGGGATGGGCCCTTGGGAAGAATATCAAGAAACCTTTCCCAAGAAGCAACAACAAATCCAAGGAAATCCTAGATCTAATACACTCAGATGTTTGCGATCCAATGCTAGTTAGATCTCTAGGAGGATATCTTTACTACGTAATCTTCATAGATGACTATTCAAGAAAGACGTGGCTATACCTACTAAAATCAAAAGACGAAGTATTCAGCAAGTTCCAAGAATTCAAGACAGAAATAGAAAACCTCACGAACAAGAAGATTAAGACACTAAGAACAGATAATGGAGGAGAATACACCTCGAAGGAGTTTGTTGCATTCTACAAATCGGCAGGGATTAGGAGGGAGTTGACTGCTCCTCATAATCCTCAACAAAATGGTGTAGCAGAAAGAAAGAATAGATCTATCGAAGAAACCGTAAAAGTTTTATTGAATGATCAAGGTCTATCCATGTTCTTATGGGGAGAAGCAGCAATGACAGCAATATATGTACAGAACAGAAGCCCACATCGTATATTGAAGGATATGACACCAGAAGAAGCCTTCTCAGGTAAGAAACCTAACGTGGAAAACCTAAGAATATTTGGATGTCCAGTTTACTCTCATATTCCCAAAGACAAAAGGAATAAACTAGAACCCTCAGGAAAGAAAGGGATATTCGTGGGATATAGTGATTCATCCAAAGCCTATAGAATATATATTCCAGAACAACACAAGATAGAAGTTAGTAGAGACGTAACGTTCAATGAAAGGATGGCCTTCAGGAAATCCATCGAAGAAATTACAGAAGAATAAGAGCTTGAAGAACCCAATGAAGAAAACACAGAAAAAAAAAACGACGAAAGGGATCAACCTGGTCATCCTATGGAGCCATGTGAAAACACTGATTTAGATATCGTACCTAAGACCAAGAAATGACCAGCTTGGATTGAAGCTACATTACAAGACGCAGAAGGAATCAAGGTTCCATAAGGAACATCCAAGAAGAGTAAAAGACCAAAAAGATTCTCAATTTATGCAGCATACATGACGAAGCTTCTAGATGAAGAACCTACCACATTTGAAGAAGCAATCCAAAAGGGACAATGGAAAGAAGCTATGGCAGAAGAACATCAATCCATTATGAAAAATGAAGTATGGGAAATTGTACCTAGACCTAA
>ML795297.1:208382-229533 GCA_009831015.1 Picea engelmannii
CTGAAGAAAAACTTGGTCTCAGTCGCAATGTTGGAGGACAGAGGCTATGATGTTGTTTTTAGCAGTGGTATAGCCTACCTGCGACATAAAGCAACAAGTCAAGTCAAGAAGATAGGGATTCGAGTTAAGAATCTCTACATGCTGCGGGTAGATGGTTGCGGTGCCATGATAGGCAAGGCAGAAACAGTGGTGATTCTGGATGAGGGTGAATTATGGCACAGGAGATTAGGCCATCTTCATCATGGAGCCTTGAAGATCATGCAGCAAATATCTACTGGACTTCCAAGGGGAACACTTGCTCAGTCAGATCAGTGCAAGGGGTGCACCCTGGGGAAGTATGTAAAGTCCACCTTTCATGAAAAGGAGAACCGTGCTTCGGTGATCCTGGAGAGAATTCACACGGATGTGTGTGGACCATTCTCGGTTGCTTCAATAGAAAAACACAGGTATTATGTTATTTTTGTTGATGACTTTTCTCGTAAATATTGGATATTCTTCATGCAGAAGAAGGATCAAAAATTCTCAAAGTTATGTGAGTTTAAAGCATTGGTGGAGAAAGAGTCGGGGAAGAAAGTGAAGGCTCTAAGGAGCGATAATGATGCAGAATACATCTCTAACGAATTGAAAGACTTTTGCAGCAGAGAAGGAATTCGAAGAGAACTCATAGCACCTCATAACCCACAGCAAAATGGGGTCGCGGAGAGAAAGAACAGAACGATCGTGGGTGCAGCACGAGTGATGTTGCATGATCAAGGCCTACCATTGCATTTGTGGGCAGAAGCATGCAATACTGCGGTTTATGTGTAGAACCGTTGTCCTCATAGAGTACTTGGCATGAGTACACTTGAAGAATCTTTTACTGGTAAGAAACCCGATGTTTCTCATTTAAAAAATTTTGGCTCATCTGTTTTTGTGCATGTGAACAAGGATGCCAGGAAGAAGCTAGAACAGACTGCTGAAGTTGGGATATTTGTGGGGTACACAGAAACACCCCATAATTATCATGTGTATTTGTCGAACAGTAAGATGATTGTTATGCAACAGGATATAAAATTCGATGAGGGGAAAGCCATGCAGTTGTCGCTTGAGAGGGAGCTAGACTTACATGCAGAAGAGGAACTGTTGGTTCCCAAGGATGAGTCTCAAGATGTGGATCAACCACATGAGGAGGTTCATGGAGTGGAGGAAACCACTTAAGCAGAGCCATCCATCAGACATGGAAGAAAGCGCACCACGGAAGCTGATAGATTGAGACTAGATGCTACATAGAATATAGGAGCCCCTATTTCATAGCGCAGACAGAGATAGTCTCCTGATCGATTTGTTGGATACATGGCTCTCATGAGAAAATGTATTGTGACTAAACCATCTTCCTTTTAGGAAGCAGTGCAGGACCCCACTTGGGTTGATGCTATGGTAGAGGAGTATGACTCCATTGTCAAAAACAGTGTATGGGAAATTGTACCAAGACCGATTAATAAATCAGTGGTAGGTTCAAGATGGATATACAAGGTAAAGCAAGTTGTTGATGGGAGTGTGGAGAAATACAAGGCCAGTTTTGTGGCCCGGGGCTTCTCACAGATCGAGGGGATAGATTATGGTGAGACCTTTGCCCCTATTGCTAGGTGCTCTTCCATAAGATCCATCCTTGCACTCTCAGTGCAGATGGGCTGGCGCATTCATCGGATGGATGTAAAAACTATGTTCCTCAACGGGATCATTGAGGAAGAAGTGTACATTGAACAGCCAGAAGCTTTTGAGACCTTTGACAGAGAGTCGCATGTGTACAGACTCAAGAGAGCATTGTATGGGCTGAAGCAAGCACTTTGTGCTTGGTACACTCAGATAGACAGCTATTTCACCGAATTGGGCTTCACCAAAAGTGAAGCGGATGCAAACCTATACCAAATTGTGGTGGAGGGTAAGTTTTTAATCATTGTGCTTTATGTTGATGATTTAATACTTACTGGTGATGAGAAGCTGATACACTCATGCAAGGAGGACCTTGCAACGGAGTTTGAGATGAAGGATTTGGGCCTTTTTCATTATTTCCTTGGTTTGGAAATATGGCAGCGAGATGGTGAACTTTTTGTGTCTCAAGGAAAGTATACAAGAGGGATACTAGGTAAGTTTCACATGGAGGGTTGCAAACCCATGGATACTCCTCTTCCAGGAAACTGGAGGAAAGAGTATGCTACTTCTGGAGAGGTAGTGGATGCTACTGTCTATCGATAGTTAGTGGATTCACTAATGTATTTAGTGAACACGAGACCGGACATTTGCTATGCAATTAACCAGCTAAGTCAAGCGATGGTTAATCCTACCAAACTCTTTTGGAAGGCGGGTAAGCATGTCCTGAGATATCTGAAGGGCACATCTGAGTATGGATTATGGTACATACAGACGGATGAGGTGAAGTTGCATGGATTCACGGATGCAGACTGGGCGGGCAGCCTAACGGACAGAAAGAGCACATCAGGGAGGATCTTTAGTATCGTATCTACAGTTGTTTCTTGGTACAGCAGGAAACAGAGTTTCGTGGCACTTAGTTCAGCGGAAGCGGAATACATGGCAGCGAGCCAAGCTGCATGTGAGGCTATCTGGATGAGGAAGATCTTGTTTGGTTTATTTGGTTCTCATTTAGATCCAATAGTGATTTATTGTGATAATTAGAGTTGCATTAAACTCTCGATTAATCATGTGTTTCATGACAGATCTAAGCATATAGATATCCGGTATCATCATCTCAGAGATTGTGTGTAGCGGAAGATCATGTTGCTTCAATACATTCCTACGGAAGATCAGGATGCAGACACTCTGACGAAGGCGCTCACCAGGAGCAAATTCGAATATCATAGAGACAGTATTGGGGTGAAGGTTAATCCCTTTCTTGTTGAGAGGGAGTGTTGAAAAGTCAACAAGAAACATGTGTCTAATTTACTTTTCCCTTAATTAAATTAGACAATAAATATTAATCTATTATCTCATTCATAACTGATTGATTTGGAATTGTAACATAATTATAAGTGTAATTAAATGAGTTAATATCAGTTGTACTAGTTGTAACTAAACATGCACTAGTGAGAGTTCAGTTAATCAGTGAACTCACATGCAACTGAAGATTCGCCACGGTTAACTACATGCATGTCAGTTCCAATGGATATCCAGTTGAGATAACAGGTGAAAGGGACAGTTGGCTATCAGTTGTGATTTGTTCACACATGCATTGGATATGCTTATGAGCATGTGCAAACTAGGCAATTCTATTCATTCGATTCATTGTGAGAATTCGGATTGTAGAGTTTGTGCAGAGGAGGCAGGCTGTCTGGACACAGGAATTGGTGCATGTATTTGCTAATTTGTGTATGACAGTGTGAAACGATTGTATTGTACTGAGAGCTCTTGGATTAGAGTTTTGTATGAGATTGTTTCATGATTCATGATATACATAATATATCATAGTGGGGTTTTTAACTTTACACTTTCCCGGTAAAACTTCTGTGTTGTGTGATATTGATATTTCACTTTGTGCATTGTGGTTGTGATCGTGGTTTAATTGCTTCCCCAATAATAATAGTAGAAGCGATTATGTATTTAACAAGTGGCGGAAATTGTTAGATCAGGAGAATCGCAGGAATACATTAATTTGTATCAAAATTTCTACATACTTGTCGGATATCATTCTACTTCAGGAAACTCTAGGGGAAAACTCTACAGTAGTCAAGATCTTGGAATCCTTACTCCCGGATTGGATGTTCACAACAGTTGATGCTCGAGGACGATTGGGGGGATTGGCTACTGGTTGGAAGAAAAAGAATTGTAAACTAGAGAATGCTTGGGGCTTCTCCTCGGGGATTGACCTCACTATTTTCTACACAGACCTGGGTCATCCTATAACAGTCATAAACATTTATGGACCACACTAGGATAGGTAAATTTATTGGAACTCTATATCAAAATGTGACCAATTCAAAAGAAAATATTGTATCCTTGGTGGCGACCTAAATTTCTCATTAAGTGCTTTGGAGGTTTGGGGTCCTAGGGCTGCACCAGACCCTTTAAACAATTTATTCCTAAAATTTCTGGACCAGTGGGGGATGGTGGATGTTGAACCTTAAAAACTCTCCCCCACCTGGTGCAACAGATGGGTAGGTTCGAACCGAGTGGCCAAACGATTGGATAGATTCCTTCTCACTGACGATCTTCTATATTCGTCAGCACTAGTTCATCAATGGGTAACTTTTGGGGGAGAATCGGACCATCATCTGATTTTTTTCGAATTTGGGACCTCAACTAGAAGGTCGACAAGCCCCTTAAAATTATTTGAGGGATGGATAACTAATCGAACCTTCCTGGAACTAGTAAAGGAATTATGGGTGAAATTTCTAGAACATTCCCAGACCCCAGCAACTGTACATTTTGTTGAAAACTTAAAAGGACTCAAGTTAGCAACCAAGAAGTGGGCCAAAACAAAACAGCAAAAGGATGATTAGTCTCTAAAGGATATTGAACTGAAGCTAATTGAACTACAATATGGGACTGGTCGGGGCTACCTTAGACAAGAAACAAAATATCTCCTTTATGGTTTGTAAAAACGACGCAGGGTCATCCTGGATGAGAGAGAGGCACAATGGAACTAAAGAGTCGGGCCCTATGGATAACCTGCGAAGAAGAAAACACAAAATTCTTTCAGGCTTTTTCCAAAGGCAGAAAGATGGAAAACACTATTTGGAGCCTTCAGAATCAGAGGGGGAAGGAATTAACAAAGTACAATGACTTATCGGACTTGGGCATCAATCACTTTAAGACACTCTACAAAGCCTAGGAGGAAACCTCTATTGCAGAAATTATAAAAGTTACTCAGCTCTTTCCCAGATTTGTTGAAGAGGATGAAGCTAGACATCTAACGAGTTCGGTCACTGAAAAAGAGCTGCTAGATGTTCTACACACTTTCCAAAAAGGGAAGAGCCCTGGTCCTAATGGGTGGCCAATCAAATTCTACTTGGGGTGCTTTGACGTTCTGGGACCTGATCTACTGTGGATAATTGAAGAATCAAGGATAAAGGATCACATACACAGTCCTATTAACGCTACCTTCATAGCATTGATTCCTAAGTCAGACAACCCGACCTCCTTCGAAGATTTTCAGCCCATTTCACTATGTAACTGTCTGTACAAGATTATCTCCAAGGTTATCAATAGAAGACTGAAGGTAATCCTCTCAAAACACATCTCGGGGGAACAGTTCGGCTTTTTTGAAGGTAGACAAATTCATGAGGCTATTGGAGTAGCAAAAGAAGGTCTACACAGCATCAAATTAAAGAAACTAAGAGCAGTTGTGATAAAACTAGATCTATCCAAAGCCTTCGATAGAGTAAATTGGTTATACATCATAATGCGTCTTATTCATCTGAGATTTGGACTGGATAATGGCATGTTTAAACTCAGTCTCCTTTTCCATACTACTTAATGGATCAACCACATAATTTTTTCAAGCAGGGAGGGGAATTCGACAAGGCTGCCCTCTTTCCCCCCTACTCTTCCTACTTGTAGAAGAAAGCTTAAGTCATTTCTTGTCAGAGGCCAAAGTGGGAGGACGTTTCTCTGGTATCAAAATCTCAGATGGGCTAGCCATTATCCATCTACTCTTTGTAGATGGAATACTAATCTTCTGCAATGGCTCGAAGAGGGATGCAGACTTATTATCAGAGGGGCTCACACTCTTCAAATCAGCAATGGGTATTCGCATTAATGCTCAGAAATCTAATATACTCTTCTCTTGGCTTGAGAATGAGGATATCTGATACTATTTGGACCTTCTCCCCTACCAATATCTGAATATGGAAGAAGGCCTCAAATACCTTGGTTTCCACTTAAATCCAAACGATTATAGGAAGAATGATTGGATGTGGCTACTAGAAAAGTTGGAAAAAAGATTAAAAGTTTGGAGCAAGAAATGGTTATCAAGGGTTGGACGACTAGTACTAATAAAGACGGTTTTGGAAGCAATCCCAGTATATTGGATGTCCCTCTCATGGATCCCAAAAGGAATACTAGAAAAATCAAGAAAAATGTCCTTCTCATATCTGTGGAGGGGAAAATCTGAAAACCAAGTTTTTCTCTGGGTACGCTGGGAAATAATTGTGAAACCAAAGGCCTTGGGTGGCTGGGGATTAAAAAGAAAATTCTCTTCTCAAAATCCCTGGCAGCCAAATCTGTTTGGCGTTTAATTTCGACAACAAGTTTGTGGACCAAAGTGACTCAACAAAAGTATGTGGTCCCACTCTCTCTTATAGAATGGATCAGGAGACCTAGATCCAGAACTTCAGGGATATCAGTAATGTGGAAGGCGGTTCAACGGGCCTTTGATGTGGTTGGAAACTCCCTAGCTTGGAAGGTAGGATCTGGAAACTCACTCAGAATTGGACGAGACCCTTGGGCAGGCTGCTCGAGGGAACACCTTCTCCCAAACAACATCTGCACAACTTTAGAAAGGAGTGGCTATATCCACCTTACCCAAATAGTCGATCCTACCCACACAACTTTGTGGCAACAAGGTTGGAAATCGGGGAGAAATTTGGAGCTCAATGACCCCCAATCTATAAATTGGGACCGATATCTCCTTTCCCTAAGGAAGGAAAACATACGCTTATCAGATGAAGAGGATGAACTCATTTGGGATGGTGACCCGCGAGGTATTTATACTCCCAAATCAAGTTATGTACTAATCAGCATAGCACTGGTACAACAAGAAGAAAAATGGTAGTGGAAGAGATTGTGGAAGATAAAAATCCCAGCGAAAGGTAAGCTCTTGGTATGGTCTATTCTAGAAAACAAAGTTCCCAACTGGGATAATCTACAAAAGAAACTTTTCTACGGACTGAGTTTGTGCTCCCTCTGTCGTTTACAAGAAGAAACGGTGGATTACTTATTCATGCGCTGCCCCTTCTCCAGATCTGTCTGGTGGATGCCTCCACCTTAAATCCTGACATTGGCAGTTGGCAAGGAGCTACCTTCGAAGCAGCTCTACAGGATTGGTTAAAACCAACAACCCCAAATTACTTAAAATCTCTGCCACTACTAGCAGCCTGGGGGATCTGGATCGCCAGAAACAATACCATCTTCTGGGATGTCCCACAATCTTCACTGAGGGTGGCCACAATTTCCTTAAGTATTTTAGATCAATTAAAATCTAGACATCCCTCGAGATAGGGCACGAGCCGAGCTCATCGGGAGGAACTGATCGATAAACAGAGACCTTAGGCATACTTTGATGGCACGACCTCGGGTGACCAACTCCACTTTGGGGGGGGAGGATGCTTATATCTAACAGAACGACACTTTTTCCACCTCTGAGCCGGGTTGGGGCCTGGTACAAACAACTATGTCGGTCTACAAGCCTTAAAACTTCTACTCCTCTTTGCGGAAGAAAAGGGTGTAACCAAACTACAAGCTTTTGGGGACTCTTCGATCATTATACAGTGGGCAAAACAAACGCAAATTTGTCACATAACTAGACTCAGACCCTACCTGACAAAATTATTGAGGACCATTGTTACTTTTGACACTTTCTCTCTCTCTCACATTTACAGGGAAAGGAACTCCTTGGCTGATCAGATATCCAAAGAAGCATCGCAGCTAGAATTTGGAAGCTGGCATATCACATAACATACAAAGGACGGCAGCCTTGATTATCATAGGCCTTTCCAGGGAGAATAAGCATAAATAAGTACAGCTGATAGCTACTTTTGGGAAGCTAAACAGGAACACAATGTGTATAACTGAAATTCTATTTTTGAAACTCACTAATTTTTGTATATTTGGACAGCTTCGGGGTGGATGTCCCTGCACAGTATGTTTTATTGTAATGAAGTCATTGTGAATGGAAGAAACATAGAAATGTAAAAGACACTACACAGAAAATATATTTTTTCATTATCCTTATAGGAAATATATATCTGTGAATGTAATTTTATACCCTTTTTTAATAAAATTACGACTTTTTTCCTTAGAAAAAAACTACAAGCTATTAAATAAATAATTTCAGAAAAGGAACTGGTAAATATAGTACTCAGTGGCCTTCCCAAGACATGGGATGCATTTTCCGCAAGCATGAACACAAGAAAAGAGTATCCCACATTTGAAGAACTTTGGACTTGTTGTGCACAAGAAAGATCAAGGATTAACGCAAAAGAAAAATCCCAAAAGAAATATGATAATCAAGCCTTCACAGCAAAATTCAAGAATTTCAGGAATAAGAGGAAGTTTGGCTCAAGGAAGAAACCAAATCAAGAAAAGGATATGTCAAAAATATAATGTTTCAACTATCGAAAATATGGTCACTACAGTTAGAGAAAAGGAAGGAAACAAACAAAGCACCAGTTGTTGAAGAAAGGGAACCCTCAAAGAAAGCCAAGCACGATAAAACAGACTTCTTCTTCTAGTCAAAGTGATAATATTCTTCTATAACATAGTTCCTGTGCATACCATGTTTACATAGTTCTTGTACATATCATGCATATGTATTTCTTAGAAGAAAAGATGGTCAGTGAAACAATACCTATGGAAGAATAATAAGATAAATATTGTTATTACGATGACTACAAGAAGATGAAGTACGTTGACAAATTCCTAAGGAATCTATTATATAAGTAACAACTACCAGATAGGACGAAATCATAATCAAACTTGAAGAGACCCAGAAGGAGTCAAATCGGAAATAAGTCAGTAGTCAAGAGGAAATTAGAATAAGACTTGTGACACTTTGCAGAATGCAATAAGGATGCAGATGGAAGCATGGACTCTCTTAGATGGAGGGAGTTGATTAAAGAATTCCAAAAAAAGATCATGCATTCATGCATGAAGTCGAGATTAGGAGGGACTTAATCCTAAATTATATGATCCATTGAAGAATCTGTGAAGATTATGAATTATCTGTCCATGTTACCTTTGAAAGTATCATCCATGATAAGCAACACGTGTTCAATTTGACTCTAGAAGAAGTCTTCAATGAAAAGAAGTCTTAAGTATCCTTGGTTGTCCATCTAAACCCATTTTCCTATGATGAAAGGAAGAAGTTGGAATATTTAGGAAGGAAGGGCATGGAATCTATAGAAGACACCATGGACCCAAAATCTAAAGAGAAACATGAGGAAGAACATGAAGATTCCAAGAAATAAAGAAAATCCAGAAAACCAATTATTATACCGAGAATCATAAAACTACCAGTTTCGTTTGAACCCACTAGAAGAAATCAACGAGAAGAAATGGAATTTGTGATGAAGAACAGTGTATGTAAGAAAATGTGAAAAAGACTTATGAATGGAAGCATTGTGAGATTCATAACTAGAGGTTCTTCCAGAATGAGGGAGAAGACTATGATGACAGTTTGTTCCAGTAAACCGGATATACCTCTTGCAGTATCCATGGATTGAAATTTACATGTAAAAGATTGTTCTTCCCAATAAAGAAAATTGAGAAAGAAGCTTATACCAGAAAGATACCCATGTATGCAAATGGAAGAAGACCTTGTATGGACTCAAGCAACTTGATGCAGAGTATCTCATATACAACAGAAGTGTGGAAAAAACTTCCTATGACAGAGAAAGTGTATCAAAATAGTTACACAGAAGTCTGGGATGATGGCCTACAAATCCATGGCTAACTCCCATGATAACATATCTGAAGAAGTTGATGAGACTATAATCCAGTAGACTCGTCTCTGCATTGACAATTGATTGGATTGTTAATGTATTTGGAGAATACTAAGTCAGATATTTTTTTTGTGGGACATTTAAATTATGACATACAGTTGCATGAATTTATCGATTTGGATTGGGCAGGGAGTGCAAATAACATAAGTGCTACTTGGATATGTTTCAGTTTTATCATTGCCACGATGTCATGGGTTAGCAGGAAACAGAAGTCTGTTGCAATCAGCACTACAGAGGCAGAGTATATTGCATCTTGTGATGCTTGTACAGAAGCAATGTGCCTCTGTAAGTTGATTTCTGGACCGTCTGATCAAGTGTTGAATTCAACCATGATATATTGTAATGATCAGAGCTATGTGAAGATTTCAGAGAAATCGGTGTCCCATGACAGGCCAAAGTACATTAAGATAAAGCATTATATTCTTCGTGATAAATTCCATAAGAGAGAAGTGGTTCTCCAATATATCTCCACAGACGAGAAGATAACAGATATTTTGGTAAAGCCTCTGTCCAAGATGAAAAGTTTGTGTACTTAAGAAACATACTGGGGCTCGTAGAGACGACTTCCTTATTGAAAAAGGAAGTGATTACTCCGAGGTTGGGAGGGAGCATTGATATGTTGTTGATTTATGGACATTCATTTTCTAGTTCGGAATATGGTCCAGGATGGGCAATTCCTTTCCAGTTCGGAAAATGGTTCGAGATTTCTGACGGATAGGCATTTTCTAGTTCGAAAAATGTTCCATATCAGACAGTCATTTTCGTAATGAAAATGGCCCGATAGATTGTTGATGTACCATAAACATCAATTCCCCTTCTAGCCAGTGTGGGGGAATGATCTAGGACAGTCATTATTCTTGGAAATCACTCTGAGTAGTGGTCAAATAGAATGGTCCACCTCTTCAGGAAGTCATTCTTTCGAAGTTCATAGTTGTGAGCAGTTTCGAAGAATGTTTTGTTTTGGAGGTTGGTGCAGGACAGTCACTTCCATAGGAATGGTCTGGATAGTCATTCCCTAGGGCAGACTCATTCTTTCCAGGTTGCATTGTGATTAGTGCCGGAGGAATGGCCCAGTTAGGTGAATGCTCCAAGTTTAGCAATCAAGGACAGGAATTCCCTAGGGAAGACTCATTCTCTCCATGTTGCACTATGATTAGTGTCGAAGGAATGGCCCAATTAGGTGAATGGTCCAGGCTCAAAAATCAGGGACAGTTATTCCTCTATGCTTGGGAAGAATAGTCCAGATAGCCCATGGTTGATGTTTTACTTTATGAGGGAAGATGGTCTTCCAAATCTCACAGATGTGAGTGGAAGAATGGCCCAGATGAATCAGTTTGTATCATAATATTGTTATGCGGGTTGATATCAGATGATATGATTGTTGTGGAGACTGTATGTCTATGGACAAAGTTGTATGCCACTGTGGTGGATGTGTTCCACTGGTTGTGACTATGTGTCACTAGTTAGTAGTCTTGTGCTACTAAGTGTGGTTGTGTACCACTGGATATTAGTTGTGTACTACTATGGATAGACACAGTTATGTTCTATTGAATGGCATTGTTCTAATTGTCATGGAGACTATCACTAGTGTTGGAGATGATTACCAGCTAGATGAATAGTCAGTATGCTAATGGACAGACATTCTCTCTGTGGAAAATGGCCCAGGATAGTCATTATTCTAGGACATATGTCAAGATTAGAAGAATAGTCCTTGTAGCCCATGGCATGGCTTCCAGCATTTGTTGGAACAGTTATTCTTCTAGGACATATGCTCGGATTAGAAGAATGTTTCTTGTATCACTCTATGGAATGAGTGATTTATTCAGCATCATGCCCAATTACTCAGATGGAGTATGGCTTTGAGAGATGATGCAGTTGATGTTATCAGATGTTGATAGTGATGATGGTGCTCAAGATTTGACCATGAGATAGTGTAGTGGCTATGATAATGCTATTGGTTGAATGCTATGTTTGTGCTCAAGACCATTCCCTTTAATACCTCCCTAGCTAGGAGGGAGTGTTGATATTATGGTAGTTGTGGGAGGTATTAACCTCTACATGTAACCCTGACGAGACTAGAATATTTCAGAAAGCAAGAGAAACCCTAAAACTTTGGATAATAACCCTAGGAAACAAGTCGGCTCAAGAGAATATTTATTAGAGTTATTAGCCTCCAGAAGTAGAATTCGTCCCAATTAGGTCACTTGGAGGACTATAAATAAGAGGGATCTAGAGCTCATTTGTCACTCTCACCCTCACAACTGCATAAGGACAAGTGGTGTGCATGACTGGACGAAAGTTGCAACTCCAGCAATGGTGACTTGGTCTTTGGTTATGATTGGACTTCCTGCCTAGTTATGGTTTGGACTTTCTGTTCGGTACGTTAGCTCTGGAGAGAGGTATGCTACCTTGGTTGGCTATTGGTTTTAGGGTTTGCTTCTGGAATTATTCTCTCTATCAAAGTTAAGGTGCTCGGGGGTGGCATTTGTGCCTATGGTTGGGTGACAATATTGAGATATTTTCTATGGTGAAATGAGCACACCTATTTTTCTAACACAAATGAGTTCATCGAATCAAGGATGAAGACAGAGACGGAGCCAAAAAGGATCGAAACTAGTTCTAAGTCCAATAGTTGATCCTCATTCTCAAAGAAGATTGCAAACGAAAAGAGTAGGAGCTAATTCAGAGTCCAATAACTATCTCTTTTCTTAGCAAAAGATCCAAGACAAAGCCAAAGGAAGAAGAAGTTGGTTGTTGCAGTGTGGAGTTGTGTGTACAATGATTCTATGTTCATTTGAGCCTTTGTATTATGTCATTAAGAGAAACTCATAAAGAATCAAGCAAAGCCTCTAAGTGATGTTAGGTTTCAAGGGAAAAACTTGTGTTATTTTTTGCATGTTCATTGATTGTGTCATTCTCTGTTGGCATTCTTCATTGGATTAGGAAACAATAACAAGTTAATTAGAGCATGGGGAAAATTAAAATAAATTGCACAACAAATCAAAAAATAAACAATGCATTTGTTGTGATACATTGTTTAGTGGGATACCTGCTACAATGTACACATTTGCAAAGTTCAAAAAGGATTTGTGCATCTTGTAGTTTTTTATACCAATTTAATTAGCCCTATCAAAAATAGTACATATATTTTCTCCTTGGAAAATAGATCTCTGGGAGACCTTCGAGCACTTCCCCACATTCCAAGGATGGTAAATTGGATAGACATAGAGTGACCCTGCATGGCCATAGAGTGACGTCTTTTGAAATTGGATAACAAGGAAGGTTTTCACCATGCATAGCATCCTAGCATGGAGGACAATGAAACTTATTCGGCAAAAATGTACTTAGGAAAAAGTACATTAAATGAGTTATATTTTCATGTTGACTTAATGAGTACTTTTTATAAAGTTAAAGTAAGAAATAATTTAAGTTGTGGTCTTTTAATCTTGACCATTGATCTCATAAGGTGTATGAGGATCAATCTTGGCCCTTCATCCTTTTGGAGATAAGGTTTCTCACTTGCTCATTGAGTAAAAAGGAGATTGACTTGGAGAGTGGTGCATTATGCACAAGAGGAAATTTTCTGAAGAGAAAAAGAGGAGAATTGTTTGAGGGTTTGGAGAGAGAGTTTGCAAGGAGACAGAGGAAGTTTGTACACTAAGATTGGCACACATCTTCAGCATTGTAGAGGTATTTTCCTACAGATCTGATCAGGAGGATTTGCAGAAGGGGGTCATACATTTGTTGAGGAGGTTTTGTATTTGGCTGGGATAATTTTATTGTAAGAAATATCTATATTTTCCTGCTCAATAATAATAAAATCCAAATCTGTTGCATTGGTTTTCCTTCTGGGGTTTTTCCAAGGACGAATTGTCCAAAAAATTACTTGTGTACATGTGATGTGATTGTTGTTATATTTTATTGTTAAGTTCTTGGTTATTATTTTATGTTGTGTATTATTTATTTGTGAAGAAAACCTGGCAATATCAGTTAACAAAAAAATTAATTGATTTAGTGAACTGGGTTTGAAGAAAATTCACATGGTATCAAAGCAGGATTCTTGAAGAAACAAGATTACATTCAGATCTGCAACACAGAAGTTCAGATCTGCAACACAAAAATTTAGATCTGCAACAGATAAGTTCAGACCTGCAACACAGAAGTTCAGATCTACAACAGATAAGTTCATATCTGCAACACAAAAGTTCATATCTGCGGCAGATAAGTTCAGATCTGCAACACAAAAGTTTGGACTTGCAGCACAAAAGTTCAAATCTGCAACATAGAAATGTAGATCTGCAAAGGAAAACATAGATCTGCATTAGTAGAGTTTAGATCTATAAAACAAAAGGGTATATTGCAGCACAGAATCATTTTCAGAAATGTCCTTGACCTAGAGAATGGAGGATAGACTTCAGGGTGCTCAAAACTTTGTCCCTTGGAAAGAAAGGGTCACTATGATTTTGGATGTCAATGATGTCCTTGACCATGTTGATGATAAGGCTGCAGCTCCTGCAAATGCAACTGCATTGGTGACCTAGAAGAAGGATGAGGCTAAAGCCAAGAGCATACTCCTTGATGGTGTAAAGGATCACATAATCCCTCACCTCACATGGGAAAAGTCCGCTAAGGAGATGTGGGTTGCCTTGAATGACCTTTACCAGAGTAAAAATGAAAATAGGGTGATGGTGCTTAGGGGGAAGGTGTGGTTCACTACCTTACTTGACTTACACAGATCAGGGATGAGCTAGGCACAGTAGGTGAGAAAACTGAAGAGTCTGAGTTGGTATGTGTGGCACTGAATGGCTTTTCGAATTCATGGGATGTGTTTGTGTGTGGAGTTGTAGCTCGGGAGAAACTCCCTGATTGGCAGCAATTATGGGATGATTTTGTGCAGGAGGAGATCATACTTGGTCAGTCTAACGGATCTTCATCTTCACCACAAATTTTAGATGAAGAAGGCTTGGCTCTTGCAAGCAAACGCAAGGGCAAAAAGAAGAAAAAGAAGGGTGGAAAGAAAAGCATAGACTTTTCAAAAGTCAAATGTTTCCAGTGTCACAAGATGGGACACTTTGCCTTACAATGTCTAGAGAAGAAGAAGAAGAACCAACCGCAGATGGCATCTTCAACAACAGTCGATGAGTTTTCCAAAATCTTCGAGGAGGATTTTTGCTTCATAGCTTGTATGTCTAGCGCAACAGTCTCAGACATGTGGTTTGTGGAAAGTGAAACATCGTTTTGTATGACAAGGCGCAAGGAGTTTTTCACTAGGCTACAAGAGGGAGGTGTGAATATGGTTATAGAGCTCGGAGATGGCAGGCGCTACAAGGCGCAAGGGGTTGGTACAGTTTAGTTTCAGAGGGAATCGGGTAAACCACTTCGGTTTGTTGATGTACTATATGTTCTGAGGTTGAAAAAGAACCCCATCTCGGTCTCTACTCTTGAGGATAAAGGGTATGAGTTCAGCTTCCATAATGGAAGGGTGTTCGTCAGGCCAATAGGGTCAAGTGAGAAGATGGACGGGATGATTGGGGTTCAAGAAGAGGTGTACAAGCTTCAATTTCATCCAGGGAGAGAATTATTCAGTACAACCACAGACATGGGACAGTTGTGGCATAGGAGGATGGCGCACATACTCTTTGGTGCGTTGGGGCACTTAAGACAAGCAATCACATGGTTGCCTAAGTTCACAGCAAAAAGGCATGACCCTTGCAAGGGTTGTGCAATGGGCAAGTATGCCCGGAGACCATTTCCACTGAGTGAACACAGGTCCAAGGGAGTATTGGACTTGATACATTCTGACGTATGTGGTCCGATGAGCGTGGAGTGAGTGAGTGGTTTCAAATACTTTGTTTTATTCATTGATGACTACTCCAGAAATACCTGGATATACTTCCTGAAGGCTAAGGATGAAGTCTTCGATAGATTTCAAGAGTTCAGAGCTCTAGTTGAGAACCAGACTGGCAGGAAAATTCGGGTGTTGAGATCTGACAATGGGGTTCAGTACACCTCCAAGGAGTTTCTGGATTATTGCACAACAGCGAGGATCAAGAAGGAACTCATCGTTCCTTACAATCCTCAACAAAATGGAGTGGCCGAGAGAAAGAGCAGGACCATAGTCAAAGCAGCATGGGTGATGATACATGATCAGGGTTTGTCACTGCTTTTATGGGCAAAGGCTAGTCGCACAGCTGTTTATATTCAAAACAGGAGTCCCCACACAATTTTGGGGAAGTTGACACCTAAGGAGGTATTTACAGGTACCAAACCAAATGTGAGTCATCTTCACATTTGGGGCAACATATGTTATTGTCATGTCTCTTCCGAGAAGCGGACAAAGTTGGAACCCACAACAGATAAGGGGTTGCTTGTTGGATATAGCCAGGCTTCCAAGGCCTACAGGGTCTTTGTGCCAGCACGCAGGAATATCAGTGTGTAGGGATGTACAGTTCGAGGAGGAGCGTGCATTGAGGAGGTCTAAAGACTTGCATGCACAGGACCAGCAAGGACGTGATTCGGGAGTCAAGTCTGAGGAGGCACAGAGTCAGAGCACTGGATCACAAGGTACTGGTACAGGTACATGTACAAGTGTTGAGAGGGAGACAGTTGGACAAGATCATCAGGAGCAAGATGATGAGGAGGAGGAGCGTGATGCAGTTCCTCAGAAGCAGCATACTAGGCCACAACCTAAGTGGTATAAGTCCACAGTTAGTGATTCCAGGTTGGCAGGGCTTCTAGAGAGAGATTTCAGAGGAAGTAAACCACTAAAGAGACTTGGGTACATAGCGTTAATGACACAGCACATTGATGTAGGGCCTTTCACTTATGAGCAAGCTGCACAGCATGGAGTGTGGTAGGAGGCCATGATGGAGGAATATGCCTCCATTATGAAGAATGATGTATGGAAGGTGGTGCCCAGGGCAAAAGGCAAGAAGGTGGTTGGATCCAAGTGGATCTACGAGGTCAAGCATGCAGCAAATGGAAGCGTGGACAAGTACAAAGCTCGTTTCATGGCCAAGGGGTTTTCACAACGAGAGGGATTTGACTATGAGGAGACTTTCACCCTGGTGGCAAGGTATTCCTCGATCTGAGCAGTCATATCGTTGGCAACAGAAAAGGGTTGGCGCGTTCATCAGATGGATGTGAAGATTGCTTTCCTTAACGGAGTTGTTGAGGAAGAGGTATATGTTGAGCAGCCAGAGGAATTTGAGATAGGCACCAGAGAGACGCATGTGTGTAGACTGAGGAGAGCCTTGTATGGGCTCAAGCAGGCACCTCGGGCATGATACTCGAGGATAGGCAGTTACTTGAGAGAGATGGATTTCCAACAGAGCGAGGTTGATCCGAACCTATATTTTCTTGCAAGGGAGGTGCCTCTCATACTAGTGTTATATGTAGATGACCTATTTTTGACAAAGGATGAGCAGTTGATAGCAGATTGCAAGGTCAACCTTGCAGCTGAGTTTGAGATGAAAGACTTTGGGTTGATGCATCACTTCCTTGGTCTGGAGGTCTAGCAGCAGGATGGGCGCTTCTTCTTGGGACAAGGGAAGTATACAGTGGAGATCTTGCGTAGGTTTAGGATGACAGATTGTAGACCCATGTCCACGCCTCTAGTCACAAATTGGAGGAAGATTGATGCATCAGATTCAAAGACAGTAGACCCCACTATGTATCGTCAATTAATTGGATCGTTCATGTATCTGGTCAATACTTGACCAGATATCAGCTTTGCAGTAAACTCTTTGAGTCAGTTCATGGTGGACCCTCATAGAGTACATTGGATAGTTGTGAAGTATGTGCTTCGCTACCTCAGTGGTACAGTGAAGTAGGAGTTGTTATATGAGCGTAGTGGTGGAGTGAGATTGGAAGGCTTTACAAATGTTGATTGGGCAAGATGTGCAAAGGATAGAAAGAGTACTTCAAGTTGTTGTTTTAGCATTGGATCAGACATAATTTATTGGTTCAACAGGAAGCAGAAATCAGTGGCATTAAGCTCTCTACTGAGGCAGAGTACATGGTTGCTAGTTTGGCAGCATGTGAGGCATTGTGGCCTAGGAAGCTACTCTTGGGATTGTTCAGGCAGGAGCTATAAGCCATTGTGATTCACAGTGACAATCAGAATTGCATCAAGCTCTCTAAGAATCTGGTGTTTCATGATCATAACATGCACATCGATATCATGAATCATTTCATCCGAAATTGTGTACAGAGAGGAGCCGTGAGACTTGATTACATACAGACAGATGAGCAGATGGAAGATATTTTCACCAAGGCACTGAACAGAGAAAAGTTTGAAAAGCTCAGAGATCAAATGGGGTTGAGACAGAATCTCTTCCTCGCTAAGAGAGAGTGTTGAGATTGGATAGCAAGGAAGATCTTCACCATGCATGGCATCCTAGCATGGAGGACAATGAAACTTATCCAAGTTGATGGGTTAATTTTTTTCTTAAAATTGTACTTAGGAAAAAATACATTAAATGGGTTATATTTTAATGTTGACATAATGAGTATTTTTTATAAAATTAAAGAGAAATAATTTAAGTTGTGGTTTTTTAATCTTGACCATTGATCTCATAAGGTAGATGAGGATCAATCTTGGCCCTCCATCCTTTTAGAGATAGGGTTTCTAACTTGCTCATTGAGTAAAAAGGAGATCAACTTGGAGAGGGGTGCAATAAGCACAAGAGAGGCAATTTTCTAAAGAGAGAAATAGGAGAATTGTTTGAAAGTTTGGAGAGAGTTTGCAGGAAGACAGAGGAGGCTTCTACACTGAGATTGGCACACATCTTCAGCATTGCAAAGGTTTTTTCCTATAGATTTGATCAAGAGGATTTGCAGAAGGGAACCATACATTTGTTGAAGAGATTTTGTATTTGCCTAGGCTGATTTTATTGTAAGAGATCTCTATATTTTCCTGCTCAATAATAATAAAATCCAAATCTGATGCATTGGTTGCATTGGTTTTCCCTCTGGGATTTTCCAAGGACGAATTGTCCAAAAAATTACTTGTGTACATGTGATGTGATTTTTGTTATCTTTTACTGTTAAGTTTTTGGTTATTATTTTTTGTTGTGTATTATTTATTTGTGAAGAAAACCTGGCAGAATCAATTAACAGAAAAATTAATTGATTTAGTGAACTGGGTTTGAAGAACATTCACGTCCATAAATATCAAGAATATCACAAAGGCAGTCAGCCCAACTACTTGAAACTGAAACCTCCTGCTTGTAATTAACAGCACTCGACCAGGGATCAAAAATAGTAAATATACCTTTGGAGGAGATTCTTTACTTTGAAGATTACTTTTTTGTTATCATTTACAACAATTCTTCAAGGTTAAATGCAATACATTTGTTCTTCTTAGCGTTGAGGCTCAATTGCCTGATTTCATTCTCGATCTTATCTCAACTATAAAAGTTAAGATGGTCTAGATGTAGGATACCTTTCAAAAGTTAATTACCTTGATCCATATTTTAACCAGAAAGTGATATGATACAACCCACAAGCTCTCTTGCGCATTTCACTCTATATGGAGAGTGCTATGTACCCCACAACCATCTCCCTCGAAAATTTACGAACCTAAATTATTAAGCAGAAAATTGAAGGCAGATCTTCCTTCAACGTGATGGCATCTTTAAGTAAAAGTGTTTGTCAGGAGGCAGAGAGAAACCCTTCCCATCATATATCATGAAAATTCCAAGCAGCAAAGCTTTGAAGTGAGATATTATCCAAGATAATAATACAAATTGCCATCTGAATATTAATGACTTTTGTGATTAAAAGCTATAATATCCTTCACCATAAACCATAGCAGAGTCTCAAGCATGGATGAAAATGTTACATGACTAGCACCACCCACAGTTAGAACCTCTATGTCTCATCTTCCTATCAAACTGCACACTGAACAATTATTGCAGACAAATTCATACATATCAATGATGTAAAAGCCAGTGATTTGAATGAACAGCAGAAAAAACGGTGTTCTATCCCTGGATTTGAACATTCCAGAAATCAAAACACTAGGTAAAGACATGATTGCTAAATACATACAAATACTAGAACTTCTCTAACACAACGTAGACCATATCATCAAAGCAAATACATCCTTAGAGGAGTGTGTAACCCAACTAAAGGTTGATATGCTACAGCCCATCATTCTTCGGCTGCACTTGCAGCACTTAGGTCAACAGTTAGGTCTAAGACCTGCAAGAAACAATCAACAATAAGGATTGGTGACGGAAAACATG
This sequence comes from Picea engelmannii, assembly GCA_009831015.1. Lineage (NCBI taxonomy): Eukaryota > Viridiplantae > Streptophyta > Pinopsida > Pinales > Pinaceae > Picea > Picea engelmannii. The sequence goes on from ML795297.1 coordinate 228,346, forward strand.
AGAATAGAAATAAATGTGGCTAGGGCAAGCACAAATCATTAGAATGGGCCAAGCAATTTGTAAGCAAATGCTTCCATACCTTTCCAGTTATGTGGGTGTACATAGCAAGAACATCCTGCACTGTTGTCTCAAAATGTGTTGTTGCATCATAGCTCTGAAGCAATCACACTTATTATCAATTAAAGTTCTATGCCCAAAACATTAGCAAATCCAATCTATGTAAATGCATTCATGGTCAGAAAGATAACAGAGCCTCTTACAGTGGATATGAAGCAATTGTCAAGAGAAGGCTCATTAACAGGAACAAATCTATCATATGTATCAAAGAACATCTCATCAACAGGTCCAAGCAGAGCTATTCCTGGTTGCAATTCTACTTCCGGTTGATCCGTATCTGCCTCAGCCGAAACAAAAGCAATGTACTTCCCTTTGGGAGCAACATTATGTGAATAAGAACAACAAAATACATACCTGCATTGGAGACACGACACTTAGTTTTTATAATAATAAAAAACTGGCATTTGCAACAAGTGACCTACATTAATACATGACCAGATATTTCCCATTCAGGGGAATTTGTTACTAAAATATCAAATTTAAACCCCCAACAGCGATACATGTGCAACGATTTCTGTTATTTAAGGTATTATAATTTATAACTAAATACATACATGTCAGACTTGCGTCCGAGCTGCTTCTGAGGCAGAATTATCTGTACTGATTGGGAGTCATTTGTGTTTGGGATGGGGTGGCTCATTATACATATTGCACGAGCAACCTTTCCAACTTTTCTAACCTGTTTCAGAGGTCAATTTGAGATTACAAGAATTTTATCATAGCCAAACGCCTTTCTGCATGAAAGTCACATGTACCTATATTACCTTATTAGTTAAGTACGATGGATCACAAACTACTTTTTTGCATCTGGCAGTCTCCCCTTCTGATGTCACACCACACACTTTACCTTCTTCATCAAACTCAACCTGCATGTGTGTGTAAAAAACACCATACATCATGTTACATAGGATTAAAACTTCTAACTGTAGAAGCTAAAAACACTAATAGTGGATGTCTTGAATTCAAAAGAAAAGTTTGAACTGCATAAAATACTGTCACATCCCAGTCACATAGAAAACTAGCAATGTCAGATATTAGGTGATAAAGGATAGTAAGCTCCACACAAAAACA
>ML795298.1:0-62489 GCA_009831015.1 Picea engelmannii
TAAACATATAGTGATGAGAAAGGACGTTGTATACCTTGAGGTGATCAGATGAAGTGATAATATGAGTCTAAATACAGGTGATGAAGGGTATAACAATGGCAAAAAGTATGAGCAAAAAGGTACAATATGTGGTCCCAACAGTGGCTCCCATGATGTACAGACAATTGATTGGATTCTTTATGTACCTGGTTAACACCAGGCCAGACATATGATTTGCAGTGAACACATTGAGTCAACCCCTAGACAAGTACATTGGATGGAAGCAAAGCATATGTTGAAGTACCTTCATGGTACGATTGGATATGGATTGAGATATGTCTCTGGTGGAGATGTGAAGTTGTAGGATATACAAATTATGACTGGGGAAGGAGTGCAGTGGATCGGAAGAGTAATTTCAGATGCTTCTTCAGTCTGGGATCAAGCATGATCTCATGGTTGAGAAGGAAGCAGACATCAGTGGCACTCGATACATCCGAATTAGAGTATATCGTAGTAAGTGTGGCAAGACATGAAGCAATGCGGCTCCAAAAGTTGCTAGCTGGGATATTTGATCTACAATTGGATCCAACTTTGATACATTGTGATTATCAAATTTATGTGAAGCTTACCGAGAACCAAGGATGATTTTAAGGATGGAAATTTATATTAAAATGTAGTAACATGGGCTAATCTTACTAGTCCTTAATATGAAAAACGTAAAATGTTTGGCGATAGTTTTGTAAAAATATTCAAATTTCTAAGGATTTTATATAGTTTCTATAAAATTTTGGTGATTTTAAAGGTAAAATAATTTTATTCTATGGAATTTGGGAAAATCATTTTTAGAAAAAATGGAAATTAGCGAATCTTTTTTTGGGAAAAACCATGGAAAATTATCCCATTAGCGAAATTTAGCCCCTAAAATCATCTATGTTGAGAACCTTGTATTCCATGACAGGTCTAATCATATAGAGATAAAATATCATTACATCTAGGACATGGTGGGGAGAAGAGTTGTGGAGCTCTAGTACATATCCACGGATGAGTAGATAGCAGACATTCTCACCAAGGCCTTGTCAAGAGTGAAGTATGAGTACTTCAAGGACAATCTTGGAGTGTTGTCGAATGTCCACCCTTATTGAGAGGGAGGTGTGTTGTTTCTTCTCATGCCGACTAACCCCTCTGGCCAAGGGTTCTCTGGATTAGTCACATGAGGTGATTGAGGGGGTAATGCACTGTCGGACCTGCTTCAAGAAGAAACATCACACACGTAGTCGTAAGACTATGACAGAGGATGTGTGACTCCAGACAATAGTTGTGTGCTACTTCGATGGATGCGTTCCACTGGTGGAGGATGTGTGACTCTAAAAAGTAGTTGTGTTCTACTTCAGTGGATGTGTTCCACTGGAAGAGGTTGTGTGACTCTGGAAAGTAGTTGTGTGCTACTTCAGTAGATGTGTTCCACTGGTGGAGGCTGTGTGACTCCAGACAATAGTTGTGTGCTAATTCGGTGGATGTGTTCCACTAGTGGAGGCTATGTGACTCTGGGCAATAGTTGTGTGCTACTTCGGTGGATTTGTTCCACTAGCGAAGGCTGTGTGACTTTGGGCAGTAGTTGTGTGCTACTTCGGTGGTTTCATATCACTGGTGGAAACTGTGTGTCTCTGGACAATAGCTATGTGCTACTATAGTGGATGTGTTCCACTGGCAATGACTATGTTTCATTGGACAATAGTTGTGTACTACTTGGAAATAATTGTGATATATTGAATGACAATGTAGTAGCTATGGATATTACTAGATCATTTGGATGTAGTTGTGTGTGCTACCATTTGATTGTAGAGACTGTGCCTGATTATTCGAGCTACCAAAGGAATTGTAGTAGTTGTGTGCCTGCTAACAAATTTCAGAGTAGTTAGTGGACTTCTAGATGAATACATTGTGAAAGATGTCTCCCTAACTAAGAGTGAGTGTTGATGTTTTGGTAGCTTTGGGAGGATATTTCCCTCCTAGATGACCTTTCTTAGATGTGGAGAAGATTTTGTAAGAAAGAGATCCATTGGACAGATGTTAAAATACCCTATAAGAGAAGTCATCCCAGAAGAATAAAGTATAATGAAAAAGATACCTTCCCAGAAGAGAAGTCGGCCCAGCTAGAAGAAAAAGAAGACTATAAATGAGGAGGTTCCTTAGCTCATTTTTTCACTCACTCACACTCTCCCAGCTACACAGAAGCAAGGCACAAGTTTGAAGGAGGTGACGCAGTAGTTGCAACTTCATAGTTTATTCTTGTTCGGTCTTTTGGTATCTCTCTCTTGTGCGCTACGCGTTGGGGAGGTGCGTTGCCATTGTATAGTGTTGTTGTTGCAGCTGGGGTGGTACTTCTGGTTGAGCTAGCACTTGTGCTAGGGTTTATCTGATTGGAATTGCTTTGTGAATCAAATCTATCTAAGAAAGGTTGTTGGGTTTTTCCCCCATTTGGGGTTTTCCTAGGATAGATCTCTTGTGTTCTTTTATGTCTCTTGTTTGTGTTTCTACTACTCAATACATGATATATGTGTGTGTGTGTGTCTGTGTGTGTGTGTTTGTGTGTGGTAATAAAGTAAAAGAACACTAGTAACACTAATTCTCTGTAAATAAGGAAAATCCAACAATTTAGTCATGACCACATTTCATATCTACATTATGCATTAATTAAACTAGGGATTTTAGTGGGGATGTTACAGAAAAAGGTATCAGGTCCTAGTTGTGTCTTCTAGGGCTCATGAGCCATGCCTAGGGACCCAAACCACCACACATACCCCACAAAGGGAATATTTTTCCTAGAAGAGTGTGTGGGCTTCATTTTAAGGCTTGATGCATAAGGGATGGGCCTTGAGGCCTAAACCATGGTTTAGGGATAAATATTATGCCTTAGGGCCTAATTACAAATTTTAAGTCATATGGGATATATAGGGGACAAACCATCACATACGTGATAGAGAAGGAATATTTCATTTAAGAGAGGGATACAAGAACTATTTCATGGTTTGGTACATGAGGGATGGACCTAAGGCCTAAACCATAGTCTAATGATAAAATCCAGTGTCTCCGAGGACCTATTTATTGCTTCTAGAGCTCATGGGCCATGTTTAAGGCCCCAAACTAATACATGCACCTTTCAAAGAGGATATTTTTCTTAAGAGAGGGATATCGACACCATTCCAAGGATTGACAATCTAGAAATGGATCTTAAGGCCAAAATATGGTAACTTAAGCCCTAACGATTGTATATAGGGCTCACGGGACATGCACAAGGAACTTAAGCACCACATAGATATTGTGTATGTAACCTTTTTCCTATAAGTGGGATATGGGCACCATTACAAGGATTGGCACAAAAAGGATGGATGTCAAGGCTAAACCATGTTTCAAGTTAATAAAATCAAGGCCTTAGGTGATAATTATTACTTCTAGGGTTCATGGATGATGCATAGGGTCCCAAGCCACCACACAACCCTCTCAAGGGAATATTTTCCTAGAAGGGAGGGCTATGTGCACAATTTCAAGGGCTATCAAATGAGGGATGGGTGTGGGGCCAAAACCATGGTATAGAGCCAAAAATAGGAATTAGACCCTAATTGTTTCTTTTATGGGCCATGCAACATACAATATTCCCTAATGCACCACATTGGCCTTGTAGAGAGAATTGTTTCACTATGAATGGAATATGGGAATTGTTTTGAGGTTTTGTGGATATCGTATGGGTGTTGAGGCTTAGAAAATGGTCCCTGGGTGAGAACTAGATCCTTAAGCCCTAAATATTTCTTCAAGGAGCATGGTCTGTACATAAGTCTCCTAAACACCACATAGGAACTATAAAGGGAATCAATATCCTATAAGTCGTATATCGTCATCATTTTGAGGTTTTTTTCATAGGGGATGTGTTTTGGGGCCTGTTAGCACTCTGTAAATTTTGTCTAGATGAATAGACAAACGATAGAGGTAATTGTTTCAACCAACTTTAGTGAGGCACTAGCCTGCTCAACTCAGAGAGGGCTCTCTCGTGTCACTTGATGTTTCTTTGGAAATCGGTGGCTAGATTTGGGTTGTTTTGGGGTTTTTATAAGTTGTTGGCAAAGAAGGGGAGAAACACAATGGACTATGGAGTCAAAATTCTGAAAGTGAATGGAAACAAAGAATCAACTGATAGAACTCTCCAGAGGACAAAGGCTAAATAAGGCGATGAATCTGAGTTATTATTAAAAATAAAAAAGAGTGTAGGAAGATAAAGAGAACAAATAATTGTATCAGAGCATTACCAAAATGAATTCTAAATAAGTTAAGAAGACAATCACATAGTTTAAATTGCTTAAGCCAAGAGCATCGCAAGATGAATTATGGACCTTTATAATCTCCAATTTAAACAGAAGAAAATGTAAATGAGATGATAGGTTACAGGAAATACATATGATGAAGGGAAACAAAGCTCATATCACCACCCGTTAGAATCTTTTCATAGAGACTTCAAAATCTTCTACATTTATATTCAATTCAGATTCAGAAAATTTACAAATAGATTTTGATACAACCAAAAGGTGTTCTTTCACTTCTGCCAACATTTAATCAATTCAAGTCTCTTAGTACTTATACAATTCGATCAAAAACAATTAAAACTGAAACGTTTCATCTTCTGTAACAGTTTCGATATACAAAATGATTTACAATAATTAGCAAAAGAAAATGTTTCAAAATCATGAGCAATTTATCTGACTGTTTGACTTCTTCTGCGCCATCGGTCTCTCTCTAAGCTCTCGTCGAATCTGCAAAACTAGTGACACATGAAGATCATCTATTGGTTCCATGGACGTTGCATTTTTTCTTACCCAACCACATGATCTCTTTCCATTGTGAATCAGAGGGGATTATGTAATCCATCATCTCCTTAATTAGAATTTTCAAGTCAATGCATGTGGCATAGGACATGGTGGGCATGTTGACCTTCATTGTTTTAAACTTTTTTAAGATTTCGAAATCTGTAGCCAAATGCTCTATCAGACTCAGACCTTTCAGATTTTCTTACATATCCTCAAACTTAGAATGGTCCATTCTGCATTGCATGAGGAGAGAGTGATAGTCTTCTTGATTGTACAATGAGCCTTTACCATCCCAAAATGAAGGAAGACCTTTGAAGAACAACTCTTCAAAAGGGTCTTTAAATTCCTATATACTGTGTTCCATTTGCATAGCTTTGTTTTGGACTGATCCGAGTAAGTTGTGTTTAGCAATGATACTCCTGGATGAAATGATCAAAGTGGTCCTATCTTTCACACCAATGGTTTGAATATCAACAGTAGGTACAACATTCAATAAATCAATAGCGTTTTGGGCCCACTCTAAGGGCTTCTTCGCTAATGCTTCATTTACGACAATGCATTTGTTTCGAGTTGTAACAACCATGTTATCTTTGTCATCGATAAAATTCAGATAAACCTTGAATTTAGCAACCTCCACAGCAATAGCATCCCAAATCACATGTTTGGCTCCCTGCAATAATGTCTTTCCCTTTAACCTGGTTTTTTTCTTGTTCACTCTCTCCTGCAAATCTTGGTTTTCTCTGTGAAGTAGAGATATATTTTCATCTTTTACTTTCATTTCCTTCTTCATCTTTTCCAGGTTCTCTTTGAGATTCTTGATCTCACCTGTTTTTAAGCTTACCTAGGACATAGCTTGGACCAACCCTTCAGTTCTTGATCCATCTTATTTATTTGTAGGTATAGTTATTTCCATGTCTGATGTTGCCTCCTGTGTCAGTGACCAATTCTCTTTCGCTTTCTCCAATTGCAGCAGTTTAGCCTTGTAATCGAGTGCCTCTTATCTGAATATTTCTTTCTCTTTTTCCAATGTAGTCAATTCTATTGTCTGCGGATGATCCATAGATTCCATATTCAGCCTTTTCTTTAGACTTTGGATCATCTTGTCCTTTTCATCCAAAGAGGCTTTCAACCCCTAGGGGCCTTCAAACTCTAGTCTTTTCACCTGTGTCATCCAGGCTTTGCTGGACACTATTTCATGTTTCAGTTGTCCATCTAGTTTTGATGCGTATGTTTTCAACCTTTCAACCTTTAGTTCCAAGCTCAGATAATCAAAATATAACATGTCACTGACATTCCTATGAAATTTTACTTTGTCAGGGGAAACAATGTTTTCATAGTGCATTTTGATCTCGGAGACTTTATCATCATCATCCACTGCAATGTTAAATGTCTTTTTCTCCACATCCCTGACTGAGAGTAAGGAAGCCTTGTGTTGAGAAGTTATTTCTACTTCAGGTAAAACATCCCTTATTTCACTATTCACCATGATTCCTTTCATATCATACTGATTCATCAAATCTCCCTTGGACTGATACATTGCCCTGGGTGTCTGGCCAAATATGTACTTCCTGATGCTGAATACCTTTGTGTTGCTTTCGTTTTGTGGCCTTCTTTCTATATTGGTTTCTTCATTCTTGGTTGTAGCTTCCACCATTTCCATGCATGTTTTCCCCTTGATCTCCTCGTCTTCTAGGTCAATTACCTGAGATGATGATGTGATTTTCATCCTTTTGAGAGTGTCTTGTTGGTCACTAGTATCTAGTGCTTCTAAACTACTTCTCTTATTGTAAACGCTCATTTTAGGATCTTTGATAACCAACTTAGGGGAAGGTTTCCACGTTGGACTCAGTTGAGGATCTAGTTCTGTTTGTTTCGTTTGATCTTGCTATATGATGACCTCCATGTGTGCATAGGTTTCTAGATTGGTCAACTTATCAAATCCTTCAGCATGTTCATGTTGATAGGGACCTTGTCTACTGGCCAATATTCTCTTTGATATGATCTAATGGGGATCATATCTTCTCCCTTGCAACTGTGTGAAACCAAATTTATTGAGCTTGGATTTAATCTGGGGCAAGCAGGAATTACTTTTTACCACAAAGGGACCTACCACAAAAGGAAATTTCAGATTAGAAGCCTTGTGTGCTTTCAAAAAATCTTCAGTCTCTGAGATAATTCTTTGTCTTATGAATTCCAAAGCGAAGACCTTGGGCATAAAAAAAACTGGTAAAAGGTAAGGTCCTTTCTGGTATCCATATACCCAAATCACAGTAGATTATGCGAACAACACCCAATCTCCTATCATGTTCTCTGAATTAGGTTGTAGTGAGATTTTCATCTCTTCCAGAACTCTCGGTAGATCTAAACCAAAAACAAGACTATGTACCCTGGACATAATCTTGTTGATGAAGATGAGCATGGTGATCCTTTTGCACTCGATTGAAATGAAAGTTGTCTCAGGAAATTGAGTTTTGTTGGATTCTGAAAACATCCTCAGCAAGTGTGTGTAGTATCTGAAGTGCCTCAACGAGCTAAATTTAACCAGGTGTTGATGTATATTCTCTGCAATAAATTCGTCAAAACTGCCAGAGACTGACTAACCAGACAGAAAACAAACCAACAAGAAACCTAACATGACTTCTACCACAAACTTGTCATTATCTAACACTAAAATTTGACTCAACAGGTAACAAGCCCACTGGACTTCGACAATCATAACACTTATACTGGCAGGTAACGTCAGACTCTCTGAATGATATTCGGTCTTGACTATGGTCTGCAAAAACAAGGTTTTAACTTCGGGCAGACACTCTCTATAAATTGTGATCATTCTCTATTCCTCGAAGGGCTCTGGCACTGTGGGGGAGGTGTCTGGTACACTAAGAGCATGCCAGAGTGATGGACTATCTACTTTACAAAGAACTTCAGACCCTAATTTATTTAAAATGACTCTTCTCCCTGAGAGTATTGCTCTACACACTAGCTTACAAATTTTGGGAATGGAAAGACCGTTTCTACGATGTAAGGGATGATGGAGGCCTGAGCCGCTTCGAGGAAAGGTATGTGCTTTCCAACATTGTCCAATAAATTATATCTAGACATGGATACGGGTGAGACTGTTATCTCTGTGTCGAAAACGTCAAAATCTCTGTCAATTAGGGCTTCCTCCCTGGAGGATATCTCTTGTTCATTTACGGATAAAATGACAAGACTGGAAGCTATGGTGAAGAATACCTGTCAAGCGGAGAAGAATGTGAGTCTGGTTCGATTCCGATCTTTGAAATGTGACTGGAAGCTTCATGCCAATTTTTCGAACGTTTGAAGGATTTGAACTATCATAGAATAATGTCAGGGGTTTCCCCCTTTTATAAGTATCTATTGGCATGGGGGTTTGGAGAAAATGATTTCAAGTGAACTACCTTCTGCTCCGATGTGCCTCTGAGGGTGCCACATTTCCATGTTTTAAACCATGGTGGTTTTCCCCGACCCACCCTTTATCGATTAATCTCCGTGTTGTTTCAATTGCCGATATAAACTTCAGTTGTTGATCCGAGCTGCTTCAGGGTCTACGGTCCACATTTTCCTGGTAGCTTTGGCGTTGGGGGTTTGAAAGAAGTGGTATTATTCAAACTGCTCTTTCCCCTGATGCATCTCTACGGGGACCACGCGTCTCGTAATAAAACCCCTACTGTTTTCCCCAACCTGCCCTCGATCGCTTAACCTTCACGTTAGTTAAATCTCCAATATGCGCCTTAGTTGTTGATTCGGGCCGCTTTCAGGATCGATGATCCACCGAGTGTTTCTCTTTGCATCTTCGTTATTTTGTCTGTATGTCGCCAAATATAGCAGGCCTTTTGATCTATCATATCTCTGTGGTGATATAATCCTTCGTTAATCTTTTTTAATCTCAGATACCATTCGGAAAAGTTATGGTGATAACAGGGCCTTCGCCATGGTTTGTGTGATCTATATCAAAATGGAAAATCAAAAGTGCCTAATGGTAAGACAAATTCTTTGAAATAACTAAAATGTTAAATTCATCCTTGGTGTTCATGCAAATTATGTGTCATGGCTACCATGTTAATTCATTAAATGAAAGTTTAAATAACAACAACCCAAAAGAAATCTACACACGATAAGTTTAAATGACATACTACACCAAAGATTTTATACCAGAGAACCCTTTGGTGAATAAAAACATGATTGTGAATATAGAGGCAAGTTCAAGTATAATGTAAACATAATGGAATATAAAGGAATATTCCTACATTCAGAAAAAAAACACATGAAGAAACTCAATTTTTAAGGGAATATTTTTAGTAACCTTATTTTTCATAAATTTGAAGTCACTTTGTACAAATAACATGTCAAATTCTCATTAAAAAAAATAAACAAGGTAAATTATGCAGTTTTTGAAAGATTATTGTAAGTATGTATAACAAAAAAACTTAATGCTTTAAAAAAATGTTTTTTGAAAACTACCATGAAATTTTGTGGAATTGTGTGTGTGTGTGTGTGTGAATTGGGTTTATCTCGAGTGGTTGGGAGGAATAATTGTTATCCTTCCCACCCGAGTTCAATCCTTGTAAGTGACATGCTAACCTCATAAGGATTATATTGTTGTAATGGCTTTAATCCATATTATTGATTGACCCTGTTCCCTAAAGATTCTAGGGTTTACCCTAGGTACCATCCTTGAAATCATGGGAAGTGCTTGGGGGTTTTCCTTGGGATTTGTAACCTAGAAAATGTGTGTGTGTGTGTGTGTGACGAGGATTTAAATTTCAAATTTTAATGTCTTTTAATCAAATTAGAAAACTCATTCATTTTGGTAAAATGAGAATGCATAAAATATTTCCAATAAAAAACACACATTAAAAAAAAATGTCATTTTCCAGTGCATAACATGGCCGATATGGGTCCCTCGCACCAAATACTTGATGCAGTACATCAAGTGCTTGTTGAGGAGATCCTTTCTAAAAAAAAGAATTTAAATTTTCTAATTGACAAGGTGGGGAGAGAGGGGGAATCTAGCCAAAAACTCAAAGCACTTCATCAAGTCTCCTCCAAGAGGCTCCCTAGCTATGAAATAATAACAATATGTTTCTTGACTAATGATGAACCCTTTAATCGACCACTCAATGCATTGAATTGAGTATCTAATGATAGGGAAGCATGTCAACACCCATGTTACTATCTAAAAATGGGATTTTTATTCTCTTTTTAAAATGTGAGTGTGCACGCATGCACGCGTGTTTCTATGTGTTTTTAATTTTTTGTATACTATGTTTTTATATCATTGACGGGTCGTCAACCATCCTTGAATAGAAAATTATTTGGTGGGAATGTGTCCAAAGGGAATGTGGTGGGGGAGAGGGGGCGAGGGAAGGGGAAGGAAGGGAAGGAGAAACGTTCCAACAACAATCGATGCTTGTTTATGTGTCAGCTGTTGAGCAGTCAATATATCAGTTTATAGAAATTGGAAATGATATTCATGATCAGCCATCTCATGAGATCAACTATGAGGAAAAGAATCCCTTTGAATTTAAACAACAAGGTAAGGTCATACATGAATTCTATGATCCATTCGCTATATGGATGGAGTCATTGTTTTCAGTAATGCCATATATTACAAAGTTTGGCATGATGGTTTGCAGTAGTAAACATGAACTAGTTGTGGTTTTCTTGTTGCATACTTTGTTCCTCCTTTCATGTCTTTTGCTATATACATGAATATAGGTCAAGCAATTTATTGCTTGAATTATTTTTCTGGAAATTTCCATATACCTGAAACATTTATTTTCAGTAGTTAGAAGTAGGAATAGATAAGAAGAATAAGCTCGCCATCAAGCATGAAGATTATTTTCAGTTTGATAGTTTGCAGCAATAGTTTGTTTTCAGTAATGTGTGTCGAGAGTTTGAATAAATTGCAGAATGTTATTAAATGACTCCATAACCCAATGGACTAAACACAATACAAAATGTGGATGTTTGTAGAAGAAAAAGTTTGTAGGTTGTGTTGCACAGATGGATAGAATGGAAAGGCACAATGGTCTGCTTGTTCTTGGTAGCTCACAGGGAGAATGCCATCCCCAGAAGGAGCCAATGTTAGTATCCAGATACTAAATATTCAATTTTCTTCTTGTTGTCGGAATGAGGTTATTCATGTAGCATCGAAAAGTGTTGTTCCATAGCATCGGTATTGCATATGCTAGAAGTAGTGTTGAGATTTTAACTCATCTCATTAGATAAGAGGAGAAGGGGTACAGGAAGGATGGAAATACTTATTCCATACACCTTTGACATAGTGCTATGATGCCTTGATTGAGATAAATTGGCCTTTTAAAGGCATATTTTTTACAGGATTTTCCCAATTGGTTTTTGGGTTTTATTGGCCTTTGCACAGGGTTGGATTTATTTTAAATTTGTTCCCGAAGGCCAAGTTTCATCTCTATGCTATAATATTCATCACTCGAGACCTACAGTCAAACAATAACACATTATCTTGCATGTAATATCATCAGTACACGAGTCAAGAGCCAGTGCACAAGCACCTAGACTAAGCCACTAGGAGAAGAGCCCACGAATGAACATAACTTCAAGACAACAGTGGCGAGCCCAAGTATTCATGGCAACATAGAATCTAATCCCAGTTGTCAAAGAAAATTTACTGTGACCAGTCTATTTAACAGTTATCTCAAGTATCAATGTAAAGTGTTTATATGAGAAGAAGGCGCCTGATCTTTCAAAAGTTTTACAGGGGCTCTCATAATTCTTACATTGCGACATACATTGAAGGACTTTCATGAATAAATGCAATAGCACCCAAAGGGTACAAAGACAAATAGAGCAGGGGCATCAGCAGATTCTCCAGTTGATAATCCATCCAGGTTCATTTTCATATCCTCTAGATGCATATCAAGTGTATCCATATTCAATGGTAGAAAGCATGGAAAAGAAGCGCCCTTTTGTTGTGCGATATTGCTCTAGGTTCTGATCATATTACCTCAGTTATTGGTGTTGCCCATATTCGGGAACTTGGTACTACATTGCTATATTATGTAAACCCCAAAGAACATCTTGGCTTGCCCAACCGAGATGATGTGAAGGCTGGAGTAATAGCATACAAGATTGTTTCCCATGCTGCATATTTAGCTAAAAGGCATCCATTTGCTCAAGCATGGGATGATACTTTAAGTAAGGCACACTTTGAATTTCACTAGAAGGATCAGTTTTCATTGTCTCTGGATAATGAGGATGTTAGAAAATACTTTGAAGAATATGGGAATACTAAAGATTTATGGAATCGGGTTTATCACTTTTGAAAATATTAGGTGCTTGGTATTTCATGGGGTGCAAGCGACAGAAGGGAAATTTCTTTCAGTACACAAGAGATCTGGAAATTTATCAGAGAGAATAGAAACTTTCAATTGCCTACTGACAAGGTTATGGCTGCGATTGATTGCTAATGAAAATCTTGCTAAAATTGGCATCTAATGAGGATTGGCTAGATCCTAAGGAGGCTACACCAAGAAGGTATTAACAATGTTATGAATTATGTAATTATTGCTATGATTGATATTGTTTCTTTTGCTACTATTGTTTCAAGGAGGTGTACATGTCCTCAAGTTGTACCCATCGAAGTCCTATAATAATTTAGTCTGTGGTTCTCTAATTTGAATTACATACACTTATTGGTATTCTTCATCTGGATACTTAATATTTTCATGCCTGTAGCTTTGAATTTTATTGAAATTTTCTTAAAGAAAGAGATATTCAAATTATATCATGGAGAATATAGTGCCAGGCATAGCTAGAAAATCAGAAAGATCCGGGATTTCCAGGAAGGCATCACCATAGGTGGCAGAACATACCATTTCCAGATCCACATCTTCAGGTAAAAATCAATCTCAAAAATGCAGGCATAATTTGTGGATCAGATTTTCAATCATACTTTTGAATCCCTAGTTTTCAGGCAAGCATATCAAAGAAAAGGATAGTAGTCAAAAGACTTATTTCTTGATGACCAATGGCAAAATATTGACCCAAATCAACAAGGAGATTTCATTTAATTAGTTGATATATTATTATCGGGCTCAATCTTAATAAATTTCCATATGCTTTGTTTTTATAAATGTTGACCAAATTCTATGATTTGTTTTCCTTATCTCTTCGAGAGATTTAGTTAGTCTTACCAATGAGTTGTAGAGGGCTATAAAAGCTTGATTCTTGTAAACAAAAAAAGGGGAGAAGGGGGAGGAGGCCCAAGGAGGTGAGGCTTGAGAAGAATTTGATGAGATAGCCATCCAGTATGTGTTATTGTAATCCCAAGGGAATCTTATTCTGTGATCGCTTATGACATTGAAGATCTATTACAATTGTTTTCATCAGATTGTAATTTCCCTTGTTTTTCATTTTGTTTTTTATCTTCCTTGTTTTACACTCTATTTTTCATCTTTCTTGAACAAATTGCAGACATTGAGGATCAATGGCTACTCATGGATAATAGATTCTCAAGTGGTAAATATTTTACTGTGACTGCCTACTATTTTTGTCTTTTGTTTCAAGTATCGTTTCATCCATTTTACAAAGAGAATCTTGGTTTGATGGGTGTTCTACTTTTTGTTTATTCCCTGTTCTTCTACCCATTTTCATATAAACTTCTTATCTGATATACGATTTGATTGCCTTTGATCAACAAGGTGTTTACTTGATGCCCAATGGTGTTTTACCAATCTACATTTAGCTTGTTACTCTTATTCTTTCTATTTCAATCTACCTGATCCACCTTCTTTCAAAACCCAAAACACATCCTTATTTATAAATATTATTGCAATAACTAAGATGTGCTAGGCTTGACCCTATAGCAATCTAGGGGAAACTTCTAGCACTAACATCTTTTGGTGCCGTTGTCGGGGATGAAGCAACGAAGAAATCTTCCCTGGGAGAACGACAATGATCATATCCTCTTTTTGATGGTGAACAAGAAGAGGACATGTGCTTGACTGCAGATCATTCACCATGGTGACTCCACTGTCTAAATATTAATAGGCGACTCCACTAGAATTCAAATATGGAAACCATTTTGGCTCAAAGGTTGGCCTTTTATGAATTTTCAGATGTAGTTGGTTTTCCAAACCCAATGCTTAGCAGAGACGAATGGGAGGGTATCCTTCCTATATTTAAAGGAGAAGATTGGGATGTGTCAACTAAACATCTACTAGATTTCCATGAGTTTATTTGTGAACATCAGATTGTGCACGAGGATGTTAAGATCAAGATTTTCAGATACTCATTGAAGAGAGCAACCCTTGACTGGTGCAGATCTCTTCCAGTCGCAAATATCAACTCTTTGAAAGGTTTTCATGATGCTTTCAATTTGTTCTGTAAAGATGAATTTTCAACTGACGTCCTTTTTCCAAAATGTTGTCAAGAATATAATTTGTTTCGTCAAATTAATGGACATGAAAAGTATGATTGTGCTAAAAAGTCAGTGGTTGTAGAGGATACTTTCCATAAAGATTCAAAGGTGTTAGATGACCTTCATTTTGACAGTAAGTTTGTAGATACATTTGACATGATATCAAATGTATCTATTTTTTCTAATTTTCATAAAGACCAGGTCATTTCGTTTGAGACCTCAGATAATAAAGAGAATATGGCATATTGCAGCAATCCTGGATCTGATCAAAAGCATCATCAAACTGATAGAGAAAAGTTCCAACAACATTCGATGCTTGTTTCTATGTCAGCTGTTGAGCAGTCAATATATGGGTTTATAGAAATTGGAAATGATATTCATGATCAGCCATCTCATGAGATAAACTATGAGGAAAAGAAGACCTTTGACTTTAAACAACAAGGTAAGGTCATACATGAATTCTATGATCCAGTCGCTATATGGATGGAGTCATTGTTTTAGTAATGCCATATATTACAAAGTTTGGTGTGATGGTTTCCAGCAGTAAACATGAACTAGTTGTGTTTTTCTTGTTGCATACTTTGTTCTCCTTTCATGTCTTTTTCTATATACATGAAGACAAGTCAAGCAATTTATTGCTTGAATTATTTTTCTGGAAATTTCCATATACCTAAAACATTTATTTTCAGCGGTTAGAAGTAGGAATAGATAAGAAGAATAAGCTCTCCATCGAGCATGAAGATTCTTGTTAGTCTGATAGTTTGAAACAATAGTTTGTTTTCAGTAATTTGTGTCCATAGTTTGAATAAATTGTAGAATGTTATTAAATGACTCCATAGCCCAATGGACTAGACATAATACAAAATGTGGATGTTTGCAGAAGAAAAAGTTTGCAGGTTGTGTTGCACAGATGGATAGAATGGAAAGGGACAATGGTATGCTTGTTCTTGGAAGCTTGCAAAGAGAATGTCATCCTCGGAAGGAGCCAATGTTAGTATCCAGATACTAAATATTCAATTTTCTTCTTGTTGTCAAAATGAGGTTATTCCTGTAGCATCGAAAAGTGTTGGTCTAGAACATTGATATTGCATATTCTAGAAGTAGTGTTGATCTTTTAACTCGTATCATTAGATAAGAGGAGAAGAGGTACAGGAAGGATGGAAGTCCTTATTCCATACACCTTTGAAATAGTGCTATGATGCCTTGATTGAGATAAATTGGCCTTTTAAAGGCATATTTTTTACAGGATTTGCCCAATTGGTTTTTGGGTTTTATTGGCCTTTGCACAGGGTTGGTTTTATTTTAGAAATGTGCTCGAAGGCCAAGCTTCAGCTCCATGCTCTAATATTCAACACCTAAGACCTGTTATCAGACAATAACACATTATCTTGCATGCAATATCATCATTACATGAGTCAGGAGCCACTGCATAAGCACCTAGACTAAGCCACGAGGAGAAGAGACCACAAATGAACATAACTTCAAGACAGTAGTGGCAAGCCTAGGTATTCATGGCAATGTAGAATATAATCCCAGCTGTCAAATAAAATCGACCATGAACAGTCTATTTAATAGTTATCTCAAGTACCAATGTAAAGCGTTTAGATGAGAAGAAGGCGCATGATCTTTCAAAATTTTTACATGGGCTCTCATAAGGCTTACATTGCAACATACATTGAAGGGCTTTCATGAATAAATGCAGCAGCACCCAAAAGGTACAAAGACAGATAGAGTAGGGGCATCAATAAATTCTCTAGTTGACAATCCAGATGTAGGGTCATTTTCATATCCTCCATATGTGGATCGAGCGTATCCATATTCAATGGCAGAAATCATGGAAAAGAAGCTCCCTTTTGCTATGCGATATTGCTCCAGGTTATGATCATATTACCTCAACTATTGGTGTTGCCCATATTTGGGCACTTGGTACTGCATTGCTATATTATGTAAACCCCAAATAACATCTTGTCTTGCCCAACCAAGATGATGTGAAGGATGGAGTAATAACATACAAGATTTAGCATGGGATGATTCTTTAAGCAAGGCACACTTTGAATTTCGCTGGACGGATCAATTTTCATTGTCTCTGGATAATGAGGATGTTAGAAAATACTTTGAAGAATATGGGAATATTGAATATCTATGGAATCAGATTTATTACTTTTGAACAACTTAGGTGCTTGGTATTTCATGGGGTGCAGGCGACAGAAGGGCAGTTTCTTTCAGTACTCAAGAGATCTGGAAAGTTATCAAAGAGAATAGAAACTTTGACTTGCCTACTCACAAGGTTATGGCTACGACTGATTGCTAATGAAAATCTTGCTAAAATTGGCATCTAATGAGGATTGGCTAGATCCTAAGGAGGCTACATGAAGAAAGTATTAACAATGTTATGAATTCTGTAATTATTGCTATGATTAATATTGTTGCTTTTGTTGCTATTGTTTCAAGGAGGTGTACCTGTCCTCAAGTTGTGCCCATCAAAGTCCTATAATCATTCAGTCTGGGGTTCTCTAATTCAACTTACATACACTTATTGGTATTCTTCATCTATATACTTAAGATTTTCATGCCTGTAGCTTTGAATTTTATTGAAATTTTCTTAAAGAAAGAGATCTTCAAATTATATCATGGAGAATGTAGTGCCATGCATAGATAGAAAATCAGATAGATCTAGGATTTCCAGGAAGGCATCTCCATAGGTGGCAGAACATACCATTTCTAGATCCACATCTTCAGGAAAAAATGAATCTCAGAAATGCAGGCATAATTTGTGGATCAGATTTTCAATCATACTTTTGAATCCATAGTTTTCAAGAAAGAATATCAAAGAAAAGAATCTTAGTCAAAAGACTTATTTCTTGATGACCAATGGAAAAATATTGACCCAACTCAACAAGGAGATTTCATTTAATTAGTTTATATATTATTATTTGGCTCGATATTAATAAATTTACATATGATTTGTTTTTAGAAATGTTGACCAGATTCTATGATTTGTTTTCCTTATCTCTTCGAGAGATTTAGGTTGTCTTATCAATGAGTTGTAGAGGGCTATAAAGGCCTGATTCTTGTAAAAAAAAAAATAGGAGAAGGGGGAGGAGGCCCGAGGGGGTGAGGCTTGAGAAGAATTTGATGAGATAGCCATCCAATATGTGTTATTGTAAACCTGAGATCATCTTATTCTGTGATCGCTTCTGACATTGAAGATCTATGACAATTGTTTTCATCAGATTGTAATTTCCCTTGTTTTTCATTCAGTTTTCCATCTTCCTTGTTTTACACTCTGTTTTTCATCTTGCTTGAACGAATTGTTGACATTGAGGATCAAAGGCTGCCCATGGATAATAGATTCTCGAGAGGTAAATATTTTTCTTTGACTGCCTACTATTTGTGTGTTTTGTTTCAAGTACCGTTTCATCCATTTGACAAAGAGAATATTGGTTTGATGGGTGTTCTATTTTTTGTTTATTCCCTGTTCTTCTACCCATTTTCATATAAACTTATTATCTGATATGCAATTTGATTTCCTTCGATCAATAGGGTGTTTACTTGACTCCATGCCCAATGGTGTTTTACCGATCTGCATTTAGATTGTTACTCTTATTCTTTCTCTTTCAATCTACATGATCCACCTTCTTTCAAAACCCAAAACACATCATTATTTATAAATATTATTGCAATAACTAAGATGTGCTAAGCTTGACCCTATAGCAGTCTAGGGGAAACTTCTAGCACTAACATCTTTTGGCACCGTTGTCGGGGACGAAGCAGTGAAGAAATCTTCCCTGGGAGAATGACAACGATCAGATCCTCTTTTTGATGGTGAACAAGAAGAAGACATGTGCTTGACTACAGATCATTCACCATGGCGCTCCACTATCTAAATATTAATAGGCGACTCCACTGGAATTCAAATATGGAAGCCATTTTGGCTCAAAGGTTGGCCTTTTGTGACTTTTCATATGTAGTTGGTTTTCCAAACCCAATGCCTAGTAGAGATGAATGGGAGGGTATCCTTCCTATATTTAAAGGAGAATATTGGGAGGTGTCGGCTAAACATATGCTAGATTTCCATGAGTTTAATCGTGAACATCAGATTGTGCACGGGGATATTATATCAATCTTTTCAGTTACTCGTTGAAGGGAGCAACCTTTAACTGGTGTAGATCTCTTCCAGCTGCCAGTATCAACTCTATAAAAGGTTTTCATGATGCTTTCAATTTCTTCTGTAAAGATGAATTTTCAGCTGACGTCCTTTTTCCAGAATGTTGTCATGAATATAATTTTTTTCATCAAATTAATGGACATGAAAATTATGATTGTGCTGAAAAGTCTATGGTTGTAGAGGATACTTTCCATAAAGATTCAAAGGTGTTAGATGACCTTCATTTTGACAGTAAGTTTGTAGATACATTTGACATCATATCAAATGTATCTATTTTTTATAATTTGCATAAAGACCAGGTCATTTCTTTTGATACCTCAGATAATAGAGAGAAGATAGCATATGGCAGCAGTCCTGGATATGATCAAGGGCATCATGAAACTGATAGAGAAAAATTCCAACAACAATCGATGCTTGTTTCATTGTCACTTGTTGAGCAGTCAATATATGAGTTTATAGAAACTAGAAATGATATTCATGATCAACCATGTCATGAGATCAACTATGAGTAAAAGAAACCCTTTGACTTTAAACAACAAGGTAAGGTCATACATGAATTCTATGATCCAGTTGCTATATGGATGGAGTCATTGTTTTCAGTAATGCCATATATTACAAAGTTTGGCATGATGGTTTGCGGCAGTAAACATGAACTGGTTGTGGTTTTCTTGTTGCATACGTTGTTCTCCTTTCATGTCTTTTTCTATATACATGAAGACAGGTCAAGCAATTTATTTCTTGAATTATATTTTTGGAAATTTCCATATACCTCAAACATTTATTTTCAGCGGTTAGAAGTAGGAATAGATAAGAAGGATAAGCTCACCATCGAGCATGAATATTCTTTTCATTCTTATAGTTTGTTGTAGTATTTTTTTTTTAGTAATGTGTGTCCAGAGTTTGAATAAATTGAATAATTCTATTAAATGACTCCATAGCCCAATGGACTATACACAATACAAAATGTGGATGTTTGCAGGAGAAAAAATTTGCAGGTTGTGTTGCAGAGATGGATAAAATGGAAAGGCACAGTGTTCGTCTTTTTCTTGGCATCTCGTAGGGAGGATGTCATCCCAAAAAGGAGCCAATGTTAGTATCCAGATACGAAATATTCAGTTTTCTTCTTGTTTTCGGAATGAGGTTATTCCTGTAGCACCGAAAAGTGTTGTTCCTGAGCATTAGTATTGCATATGCTAGAAGTAGTGTTGAGATTTTAACTCAGATCATTAGATAAGAGGAGAAGAGGTACAAGAAGGATGGAATTCCTTATTCCATACACCTTTGACATAGAGCTATGGTGACTTGATTGAGATAAATTGGACTTTTAAAGGCTTATTTTTTAAAGGATTTGGCCAATTGGTTTTTGGGTTTTATTGGTCTTTGCATAGGGTTGGTTTTGTTTTAAATTTGTGCCTGAAGGCCAAGCTTCAGATCCATGCTCTAATATTCATCACCCAAGACTTGCAGACAGACAATAACACCTTATCTTGCATGCAATATCATCAGTACATGAGTCAAGAGCCAATGCACAAGAGCCTAGACTAAGACACGAGGAGAAGAGCCCACAAACGAACATAACTTCAAGACATCAGTGGAAAGCCCAGGTCTTCATGGAAATGTAGAATATAGTCCCAGCTATCAAAGAAAATCGTCAGTGACCAGTCTATTTAACAGTTATCTCAAGTACCAATGTAAAGCGTTTAGATGAGAAGAAGGCACCTGATATTTCAAAATTTTTACAGGGGCTCTCATAAGGCTTACATTGCGACATACATTGAAGGCATTTCATGAATAAATGCAGCAGTTCCCAAAGCGTACAAAGACAGATAGAGCAGGGGCATCAACAGATTCTCCAGTTAACAATCCAGATGCAGGGTCATTTCCATATCCTCCATATGTGGATCGAGCGTATCCATATTCAATGGAAGAAAGCTTGGAAAAGAAGCAACCTTTTGTTGTGCGATATTGCTCCAGGTTATGATCATATTACCTGAATTATTGGTGCTTCCCATATTGGGGAACTTGGTACTACATTTCTATATTATGTAAACCCCAATGAACATCTTATCTTTCCCAACCAAGATGATGTGAAGGCTGGAGTAATAGCATACAAGATTGTTGCCCATGTTGTAGATTTATCTAAAAGGCATCCATTTTCTCAAGCATGGGATGATGCTTTAAGCAAGGCATGCTTTGAATTTCGTTGGAAGGATCATATTACATTGTCTCTGGATAATGAGGATGTTAGAAAATACTTTGAAGAATATGGGAATATTGAATATCTATGGAATTAGGTTTATTACTTTTGAATTGCTTAGGTGTTTGGTATTTCATGGGGTGCAGGAGATAGAAGGGAAGTTTCTTTCAGTACACAACAGATATGGAAAGTTATCAAAGAGAATAGAAACATTGACTTTCCTACTCACAAGGTTATGGCTGCGACTAATTTCTAATGAAAATCTTGCTAAAATTGGCATCTAATGAGGATTGGCTAGATCCTAAGGAGGCTACACGAAGAAGGTATTAACAATGTTATGAATTCTGTCATTATTTCTATGATTGATATTGTTGCTTTTGTTGTTATTGTTTCAAGGTGGTGTACCTGTCCTCAAGTTGTGCTCGTCGAAGTCCTATAATCATTCAGTCTGGGGTTCTCTAATTTGACTTACATAAACTTATTCTTATTCTTTATCTGGATACTTAATATTTTCATGCCTGTAGCTTTGAATTTTATTGAAATTTTCTTAAAAAAAGAGATCTTCAAATTATATCATGGAGAATACAGTGCCAAGCATAGCTAGAAAATCAGACAGATCCAAGATTTCCAGTAAGGCATCTCCATAGGTGACATAACATACCATTTCCAAATCCACATATTTAGGCAAAAAACAATCTCAGAAATGCAAGCATAATTTGTGGATCATATTTTCAATCATACTTTTGAATCCCTAGTTTTCAGGCAAGCATATCAAAGAAAAGGATCTTAGTCAAAAGAATTATTTCTTGATGACCAATGGAAAAAGATTGACCCATATCAACAAGGAGATTTCATTTAATTAGTTGATATCTTATTATCTAGATCGATCTTAATAAATTTCCATATTCTTTGTTTTTAGAAATGTTGACTAGATTCTATTATTTGTTTTCCTTATCTCTTCGAGAGATTTAGGTAGTCTTATCAATGAGTTATAGAGGGATATAAATGTTTGATTCTTGTAAACAAAAAAAGGGGAGAAGGGGGAGGAGGCCCGAGGGGGTGAGGCTTGAAAAGAATTTGATGAGGTAGCCATCTAGTATGTGTTATTGTAAGCCTGAGGGAATCTTATTCTGTGATCTCTTCTGACATTGAAGATCTATTACAATTGTTTTCATCAGATTGTAATTTCCCTTGTTTTTCATTCTATTTTTCATCTTCCTTGTTTTACACTCTGTTTTTCATCTTGATTGAACGAATTCCATACATTGAGGATCAATGGCTGCCCATGGATAATAGATTCTCGAGTGGTAAAGATTTTTTTGTGACTGCCTACTATTTGTGTGTTTTGTTTCAAGTATTGTTTCATCCATTTGACAAAGAGAATCTTGATTTGATGGGTGTTCTACTTTTTGTTTATTCCCTATTCTTCTACCCATTTTCATATAAAATTCTTATCTGATATGAAATTTGATTGCCTTCGATCAACAAGGTGTTTACTTGACTACATGCCCAATGGTGTTTTACCGATTTGCATTTATCTTGTTACTCTTATTCTTTCTCTTTCAATCTACTTGATCCACCTTCTTTCAAAACCCAAAACACATCCTTATTTATAAAAATTATTGCAATAACTAAGATGTGCTAGGATTTACCCTATAGCATTCTAGGGGCAACTTCTAGCACTAACAAGTGGAATGGAAATGGGGAGGATGGGAGAAGAAAAGGGAGATAGTGGCAAGAGTGGGAGAAAATCTCAATGGGTTTCCCCTCACCAATTATTTCATCCCCACTAAAGTAAAGTGTGGATAATGGGTCATAGGGATGGTTGTTCATTGACAAGGTAGATCTTAACAGGGTGTCCTCATATGGAATTGATGCTCCATCCCAAAAACATTTAAAGGTTCATCAATGGAGTGGAAGCAAAAGGAGGGGATGTTATTTTTTAGATGAGGTGGAGATTAATGGGGATATCCTCATAAATATTTAGTGCCAACTAAATAATGGGAAAAGTAAATAGTCATCTCCTTAGAAAGTTTCAATGCCACCTTCACAATCAGAAAAGTATATAATCATCTCCTCATAAAGCTTCAATGCCACCTTCATAATCGGAAAAGAAAATAATGATTAACGAAGTGCGGGGCCACTAGAGGAACAATCATTTTCTAGTGGGACAAAGATTGACATGAACTCTTTTATCGATGTTGCAAAGACAACATGGTCAACACAATTTTTTAAATTAATTTTGATGGCATATATTTGTTGATAATGTTTCAACAATTTATTTTATAAAAGACATTTTAGTTAATTTTGTACTTCTAAAATAGTTAGTTACGTTGTAATAATGTTATTTGATAGTATTTTATTTGAAATGAAAAAGTGTTTCTTTAATTTTTACAAGACAAAAAAATCCTTATATATAAAAGAAGGCTAAAATGGCTTATGGTAAAATTTTAAAATATATTATAATAAAACTTTGACATTTACAACTTTAAAAAGTCATCATAATTACCTATAAATATCAATAAGTCAACGAACAAAAACAACATTGATACAAAATGTAACACACACACACACACACACACCAATTTGAAATTAGAAAGATATATTAAAAAATAAATTAAAAAGTATTGGTGAATGCTCACAGGATATCATCCATCATCCTCATGAAAGTGGCTAGAGAATTTATCAAGCCAAAGGGCATGACCAACCATTCGAAAATACCTTCCTTGGACTTGAATGAAGTCTTCCATACATTTGTTTGTTCTATTGGGACCTGGTGGTAGCCAAACTTTAGATCAATCTTACTGAAGTATTTGGCCCTCGTGAGTTGATCAAGGAGGTTGTTGATTCATGGAATCGAGTACTGGTTTCTGACTGTGATTTTATTCAGGGCCTGATAATCAATGCAGAGTCGTCAGGTTCCATCTTTATTTTGTACTAGAATGATTGGGCTCCCTCAAGGTGATGAGATGGGATGGATGTGACCCTTGTGGAGCAGTTCTTGGATCTGTCACTTTATCTCCTCATTCTCTAATAAAGAGTGGCGGTAGACTGGACCATTGGGAAGTGGTGCACCGGGGGTCATATCGATGGGGTTCTTGGACTAAAAGTGCAAAGTTACCCCGGTAGGTGAGGAGAAGATATCCAAGTATACTTCCACGACCTTATCCACTTGCTTCTGTTGTGCGAAGAGGTCGATCACGGAGACCCTAGATGTGGCTATGATCTTTCGCTCATTCTAAGAGAGAATCAAAAAGAAGACAAACTTCCCCATCTGAGAGATGACCTTCCTACATTGCTTGGTAGAGATCAAGGAAATAGTACTAGGTGGGACTACCTCTGGTATCCTGTACAGTTTCTTGTTCAAAGTAATAATAACACTGTGAGGCCTAGACTCATATACAACATGGAATTTCCATAAATATGGTTCACCCAAAATAACATTAGAAACTTTGAGAGGGTAAAAATCACACAATACCTCATATTTGAAGGGCTTGATGTCGTATGACAAGTGACATTGTTGGCTGACACGGATGTTTCTTCCTTAGCGGAGCCATCTGATGGTGTAGGGTTGTGGGTGTGACATTGTCGACAGGGCGAGTCGCTTGAAAACCTCTATTGAGATGAAGTTCTTCTGGATACTTCTATCAACGATGAAGTGCAATGGGGTACCCTTCACCCACATCTATGAATGAAAAATGCATTCACCTTCCTCTGGCTCGTCTGGTTCACCAGGCTAGAGCTTAGTGGTAGAAACAGCAGCACTGGGTTCTGCATCAATGATCTGTCTCCCCCTTTCTATTTCTGACTCAAAGTCAGAACCTTCATCTAATTCAGAGGCTTTCACCTCAGCCAACAATGACTGCTTTGAGTTGCAATCACCAGGATATCTTATGGAAGTCACACCACTTCCCAGTATCTTTCTTTGTCTTTCCAGTGTCCTTATTTGCTTGCGGCCTGGACTAGTTGTCCTAAGGTGTTCTGTCTTTTCTCTGTCCTTTGTTCTGTGATTTGGGGTCACCCTTTCCTGGATTTTGTTGTGAGGGGTTCCCAGTCTTAAATTGTCATATATTTTGTTTGAGCTTCTACTCAATTTTGATGGTATATCGGTAGGTCGTGCCCAAGGATGAGATGTCCAGAAAATCCATTTCGATCTGGATGTATCTATGCATACCACTGCGATACTTGAGAACCATATTTCGTTTAGAATATTTGATACCCAGCTTGGTGCGCAAGGTATGAAAGATATTTGTGAACTCGGGCACTGCTTGGTCTCTTTCCTACCGCAATGTGGTTCATTTTGTATACAGGTCATCATAACTTTCAATAGGGTAGTATTGTTTCTTAATAGCATCCTTGAAGGACTCCCTGGTGACGACGACTGTAAATAATGAGGGTTCCTCTATTTCCTTCTTCTCACAAATAGTTTCCCACCAATATTTGACATGGGGAATGACTTAAGGAGTGCAAAAGTAATATTTTCTCTATTCGAGAAGTTATGGACAAAGAAATACCCTTCTAGCAGATTCAACCAATTTTCTACAACATTTGCATCGATCTGAACTTCGAATATAGGACTATTGAAGTTGATTTGTACCTTGAAGGGGGAGGTGCCTCTGTTTGAGGAAGATGTGTCGCATGTTGGCATTTGTCGAAGGATTTACACAAAACTATCCATCATCTCATTCCTCTGTTGTGTGAGGGATTCCTTGAGAAACATTTTGAAGGGATATCTTGTCATGTCTTCTTTATTTTCTCTCACCATGAGAGGTCACTTGGGTGTGCAAGATTTTTTGTCCTCAAGAGAAACAAGCTTGAGACCCAATTCTTTGTACCCTGACCTCGTTGGGGACATGCATTAAGAACGATGAGAAGACCGCTCTGATACCACTAATCTAGATTTTGTGAGAAGAAAGAAATAAATACAAATTATTATCAAAATATTATTAACATAGAATAACAAATATACAGTAAAACTAGTTTCTATTCAATAAGGAAATAAGTTGAAACTATAAAATGCAGTGGAAAACAAGCTTGCTAGAATGGCGACGGCTTATCTCTGAGAAGAAATGTGACAACTGCACTCATTCTCTAGAATATGATCACAATGAGGCTCTCAAGGTCTTTTTACAATAAACAGGAATGTCAAAAACCCTAGACATCCAAAACCCTAACCCTAGGAGATGAAGTGCCCAAAAGTCATGTGGGCCCCGTTTGGGTAAGTTGGTACATCGACTTCCCGGGGTCATAACTTTTACATACGATCTTCGTTTTAGGCACATGATAACCCGTTGGAAAGGTATGTATGAGGATTACACATATTTCCTATGGAGAGCCCTACATATTTTGATTATGGTGAGCCCTAAAAACAATGTTTAGGGCCTCAAAACATCCCCGGAAGTTAGGGACCCGAAAACTAGGAAAAAACTATCGAACTAGAAAACTGCCAAAATGAGCTAGTTGGAATAGGTGGGAGGCCATCGATTTCCATCTAGATAAATTATGTTGAGAATGAAATGAGACAAAAACAAATATATAGAAGAGAACATAGACATTGAAACCCAACTTCTATTAATGAATAAGAGAGAAAAAACATTGTAGAACACAAATTGGTAGAATGGGGTAGCTTATCTATGGAAAGAAAGAGATGTTGGCTACGATCTATTTGCAACAAGATTTACATCACATTTCATTTCATTCTTAAAGGGATGGATTATGTTGAGAAAAAAATGAGACAAAAAAAAAGTATAGCAGAGAGCACAGAAATACGGTGAAATTAAACTTCTATTAATGAGTAAGACATAAAAACATTGTAGAACAGAAACTAGCAGAATGGGATAGATTATCTTTGAAAAGAAAGAGATGTTGGTTGTGCTTCATTGGAAACAAGATTTACATCACACTCCATTGCATGCTTAAAGATCCTACTTCACCTCAATTATGTATGAGAGAGTGAGAGGAGAACAATTCCCATGATGCATTTGAGATAAATTAATCTAAGTTTATAAAATGACATAGGCATGTAAAACACTAGGAATTCCTCAGTGGTCACACATACCAATAATACTCTATTCCAGGCACACTTAACTGTGGAGTTCAAATGGGATATGGTGCATTAATGTTATATTGTAGGCATGTACATAAATTCATTGCATGATCTATGTAATTAACAAATGAAGATGGTATTACATTGCATTCCCCATCAAAAGGGTGAATATCATGGTTTATGAAAACCATAGGCTCAAAATGTTGATTCACTAAAAAAGGTAGTTGTCCACCGAGATCCACCTGGATCATCCCTCTCCCATTAGGAATCAATGGTCCCCATTGCGTCAAGTTCCCTCGGGAGATGGAGAAAGTTCTATTGAATCTAAACCTTGGTGAGTCGCTTGCCTTGTTGAAGTAGATGTACTACTTGTACTTTGAATGTGGAAGGATGTCATGAACATGTTGGAGCTGTTGGATCCATTCAAAAAATTTGGTTGCACGATCTACCTTGTTCTGAGTGTGGGAGGACTATGTTGGTGAAGATGTAGAAAGAAGAGCTATCTCAATGGAGGCCAATGGTTGGAACCCCAAGCACACATGAAATAGGTCATGGCCAATAGAGCTATGTTGAACATGTGGAAGACTATCATTATCTTCATGCTCCTCTGCAATCTTATCAAGATGCTTATGCTAGATAGAAACATCTTGGGCCAAGGATGTAGTGGTCGCAATGACCTCATGTTCATCATTCGATTGGATCGTGAAGAGGGAAAACTTTGTGGTCTGATAGATTACTTTGTAGCATTGTTTTTTTGAGAACAATGAAGTAGCAGTAGTCACAGCTACCTATGGTACCCTGTAGATCTGACCTTCAAGACTAATAATGACATTGTGGGTCTGAGACTCATAGATAGTGTGACATTTCCACATATATGGTTGTCCTAAAAGAAAATCACAGAATTCAAGTGGGGAAAAATCACATACTACCTCATCCTTAAAGGGATTGATGCCATAAGACAGGCAACACTGTTGGATAACACATATGTCTAGTCCCCAACTCAACCATCCAATTGTGTATGGTTGGGGGTGTGGCATCATTGGCAGCTTCAATATATTGACAACCTTAGTTGAGATCAAGTTCTTCTGACTCCCACTGTCAGGAACGAAATGCAGTGGGGTACCCTTTACCCACATTTGTGAGTGGAAGAGTTGCTCCTCATTGTCAAGCTCCTTTGGTTCCTCTGGTTGTATTGTTGTGGTTGCGATGGTAGTAGTGGTTTATGAATCAATGATCTATTTCTCTTTATTGTGCTCTGAATCAAAGTCTAAGTCAGGTTCTGATTCTTTTTCTTTGAGCTCGACCAACAATAATTTTTTCAAGCGACATTCATCGATGTTGTTCAAGGGGATGTTGTGGAACTCACACCACTTTCCGTTGTCTTTCTTAAACTTCTTGTTACCATTATTTGCCTATGTCTTAGACTATATCTCTTGAGGTTGTCCTTCCTTGCTCTGTCCTTCATTCTGTGAGTTAGGGTTTCCTTTTCAATGATTTCGTTGTGGCGTATTTTCAATCCCGAACCCCCGTTTACCCTACTTCTTGAATTTCTGCTCAATTTTGACTACATATCGATAAGCAACACCCATTGAGGAGATGTCCAAGAAATCCATATTTTTTTGGATGTACCTATGCAGACCACTATAATGTTTCAAAACCAGGTCTTGCTCGGAGTCTTCGATACACAAATTTGAGCACACGGTATGAAAGATGTTAGTGTACTTCGACACCCTCTAGTCTCTTTTCTAATGCAGATTCATCCATCTCATGTACTGGTCATCATATTTTCCAACAAGGTAGAACTCCTCCTTTAGGGAATCTACAAAATCTGCCCAAGTGAGTTCTCTCCCAAATGGTGTAGATTCATTCGCRGTGTACCTCTCCTAGTAACCTCCTACCAAGGTTTGACATGGGGAAGGGATTTAAGGAGTAAGAAGGTGATCTTTTCACTGTCCAAAATATTTTGGATAGAGTAATAAACTTCTAGTAGATTCAACCATTTTTCTATAGCATATGCATCTATCTGGCCTTCAAATAAGGGGATATCTAAATTGAATTGCACCTTGAATGGTGTCACACTTGTGAAATGGATTCTTGTTGAGGATGCCTCAATCACTGCCATCAGTAGTCTTCAAAGGATTTAAGCGAAGTTTTCCATCATCTCCTTCCTCTRTCGCACATGGGATTCATCGAGCAACATCTTGAAAGGATCTCCTACTTTGTCATGTCTCTTTTCTTCCACCATGGGAGGTTTCTTGGGTTGGTGGGAGTAGTTGTCCTCTGGTGAAACTAGCTCGAGACCCAACTCTCTATACCCTGACCTCGTTGGGGAATTTCTCTAAGAAACAACAAGGATAAGTCTATTATGATACTACAGATATGGATTATGTTGAGAACAAAATGAGACAAAAACAAAAAATATAAAAGAGAACAAAGAAATATAGTGAAACCCAACTTCTATTAATGAATAAGAGAGAAAAAACATCATAGAACACAAACTGGAAGAATAGGGTAGCTTATCTCTGAAAAGAAAGAGATTTTGGCTACGCTTCATTCACAAAAATATTTACATCACATTCCATTACATTCTTAAAGGGCATCCTTCACCTCAATTATACATGAGAGAGTGAGAGGAGAACAATTCCCATTATGCATGTGGGATAAATTAATCTAAGTTTATAAAATTCCATAGGCATGTAAAACACTAGGACTTCATGGGTGGTCACCAATACCAGTACTACTCTAGCCCGAGTGCACTTAACTATGAATCGCTAATGGGATCCGGTGCATTAATGCTATGTTGTAGGCATGTACATAAGACCACTAGTAATTCATTACATGATTTCTGTAATTAACAAATAAAGATGGAATTACATTCCATTTCCCATCAAAAGGGTGAATATCATGGTTTATCAAAACCATAGGCTCGAAATATTGATTCAATGGAAAAGGTGGATGGCCACCGAGATACACTTGGATCATTTATCCATTTTTAGAAGGGAATATTTAGAGAATCTTAAGGAATTTAAAAAGGAAACTTCACAAAATAGTTGCAATATTTGTAATGATGTTTAACTTCTAAGAATGTCCCTAAGAAGTGTATAGAATACAAATTATACTAATCACATGTACATGAGCCTCTTTGTCTCACAAATTTGTTCAAATAGTCTTTACATTACTTCAAGTGGTTTGGAACATTCATGTGTCATCACAACTAGGTCATCTCTCACACATTTTGTTTCAAATCTTTATCCATGAGCCTGTTTCTATCCTCACACAATGTTTATTCTCCTCAACATATGGTGGTTATCTACTCTTTGCTTTCAAATTTTGGTACATTACATACAAGCATTGGAGCCCTAGCCATGGTCTAAGGTTGAGATTCATGGCCCAGTGTCTAATTATTTCTTTTAGAGATCATGGACCATATGCAAGGCCCAATATCACCCCACATGCCTTAAGGTAGAAAGATTTCTCATAAGAGTAGTATATGGGCTCCATTTCAAAGTTTTGTGCACCAAGGATGGGTCTTGGGATACTGGCCATGGTTTGAACCAAAAAACCTTTCCCTTACACCCTAATTACTACTTCCAAGGCCCTAGAACACCACATAGGTCCGGAGTAAGAAATATTTTCTCTTATGAGTGGTATATGGGAACCATTTCGATGATTGGAACATTAGGGATATGTATATAAACCAAGGCCAAAACATATGGATAAAAACTAGGGTTTTAGGCTTTAATTACTCTTCTAGGAACACATGTACCATGTGTGGGGCATTGGACACTACCTAAGTCCTACAAAGGGAATATATTTTCAAAAAATGGAATGTGTAGTGCACCATTTTAAGGCTTGGTATATGATGTATGTGTATCAAGTCATAAACCTGTTAGAAAAATAGGATCACGGAGCAATAAATAAATAAAATGCAGTAAAACACATAAGATACACAATACAATAGAGACACAAATATATGTGGTTCACACAGTGTGGGCTACGTCCACCAGAGAAATTGTCAGGTCCTTCCCTTTATTATCTAGCAAATGAAGGGATACAACCTACAACACACTCATTGTAACTTCCTCTTCTTTCTCTTAAAGTCTCCTCACTCAGAAGACAATATTCACAATGATACATAGCCGCAATACATTTCCCTCATAAAAGACAGTTTCCTTCTAGGGAAAAAAACCCTAACATAACTTCTACTGTTAAATTTGCGACCTTATAATGTACAGTCCACATTTACTATGAAATTCCAATATACATTTACAAGCGATTTTTTCCTTCAGGGGCCCACTTGCCCCCAAACCCCATAGGAGGGGCAAGCCCCCCCTACACTCCCCCACATGGACAAGTGTACATTGTTCCATAGTTTAAAGTATTCATGGGGTATAAACACGGCTGAAAACAAAGACCTCTAAGTCAGGAAGATAATCAGGCTCCACAACTAACAAAACCATGGCAGAGGGCCAAAATATGGGGTCTTAGGCCCTAAAATTTACTTTTATGGATAATGGGCCATGCATGGACCACTAGAGCACTAGATAATCCCTACAAATGAAATTTTTCCTAAGAGAGAGATGTGTACAGTGATTTTGATGATTAGCACATGACAAACAAGTATTGGTTCCTAGAACATGGTCTATAGTCGAAAACTAGGTCATATTCCCTAATTGTTGTTTTTAAGGCTCATGTAGTATGTGCAAGGCCTTGAACCACCAAAATACCTATAGAGGTAATTATTTCCTCGTGAGTATAATACATGCACCACTATGAGTTTTGGTGCATAAGGGATGGGTATGAAAGGCAGACCATGCTCCAAGGATGAGAACCAATACTTTAGGACCTATATGTTTCTTCTAGGACTTGTCTTCCATGCCCAATGCCCTATACCATCACACGTGGATTAAAGAGGGAATAATTAGTCTAATTGTTATATAGACAACATTTTTAGGTTTGGTACATATGGGATGGATTTGGGACCTTGATCATAGTCTAAGCATAAAATCTAGGTCTTTGATCCCTAATTATTTCTTCTAGGGCTCATGTCCCATATATGGGTCCCTAGACCATCACATGGGCCCCATAGAGAGAATATTTCACCTATAAGTGGTGTATGGGAAATATTTTAGGTTGGTGCACCAAGAATAGGTATCAAGGCTCAAAACATAGTTTGGAAAACATTAGGATCTTAGGAACTAACAAATACTTATGTGCATCACAGACCATGTAGAGTCCCCCATCACACCACACAAGCCTTATAGAGGTAGTGTTTTGCCTATGAGTGGTATATATGCACTATTTTAAGGTCTAATGCATGAGGGATCAATATCAGGGGTTGGACCATTGTCTAGGGCTTAGAACCAAGACTTTATGCCCTAACTATTATTTCTAGGGCTCATGGGTCATGCAGTGGGCCATAAACCATCTCACAATACCTATAGAGAGAACAATTTTCTTATGAATACTGTATGGGAATTAATTTGACACTTTGTGAATAAGGTATGGGTATCAGGACCAAAACCACGGTCTGGGACAAAAACCTAGGGATCATGCACTATGCATAGGCCCCAAACCAAAACTAAAACTCTATAGATAAAAGCTTTCATCTAAAGTAGGGATATAACCACCATTTTTAGGCTCAATTCACAAATGATTGGTCTCATTATCCTCAAACATAATCCAAGGCCAAGAATTAGGGACTCAGGCCTTGATTATTGCTTCTAACTCATAGGCCATGCACATGCCCCAAAACTACCATACAAGCCATATTAAGGGAATCTTTCACTTATGAGTAGTATCACTATGAATATGCATTATGGCCAAGGCCATGGTTCAAGGATAAAAATTACAGTCTTAGGCCCTAATTTTTGTTTTATGGATAATGGGCCACAACACAAGCTCTATAAAAGGAATATTTCACATACAAGTAGAAATTGGTTTCCCTTTCAAGGATTGGTGCATTAGGTATGGGTCTTCAAGTGCAAGCCCTGGTTTAGGATCAAAAACCATAATCTTATGCCCTAACTATTACTTCAAGAGATCCTAGGCTATGTGCAAGGCCCTATGTCACTATATAGGAATCATATAGGGAATATTTTGCTTAAAATATGGGTATGGTATTAATTTCTCACTATTAGTCAAATCCATGGTTTGGGCCCAAAATCTAGAGATTTATCTTAAATAATTGCTTCCAAGGTTCATAATCCATGCCTTCAATCTAAAACTAATACATAGGTCGTGTATAGATGGAACTTGTAACCTGTGTAAAGAATATCATTTAGGGTTAGTACAAATGGGCCCAATTATCCTTCATAACAATGTTTATGAGGCTTGTCTTAACAAAAAATCCGGTATCACCTCTACAAAACCTAGTTTCCCACCAACAACTAATTACATGAGATGGATTTGAATCTTTATGGTAGATCTCGAACCCCTCCTAACAAGGAAGCTACCACATTTCATGCTATGGTGGTAGCCATGACTTCATCCTCTAAAGGCCAACCCTCCAGATTCATGAAATGAATCAAAATATTCTTGAATATCCTATTCCAGGAACAAACTCATGACAAATGGATTTGGCAATGGCAGAAAGAGGGCCAATAGGACAATTCATTGGGATATGGTTATCCCCCCGAACAATGGAAAAATGAATTTAGTGAAACTAGCTAGTTTACATCAAGGGCCAACTAATGAATTTCTTTCATGGATGAGGTTATTATGCCTTTCTCTTCCAAAAAAAATATGATATGAATTTAATATTCAAGATTGGGCCTTATTTCATGGGGACTAGTAGAATGTAATTAAGTAGGTGGACTCCCAATTTCAACCTTGAGAATGACATTCCTTCTATAGTTCCAATTTAGATGTGGCTCCCTCATCTCCCTTTTCATTGTTAGAATGGAAAAACCTTGAGATGTATTGGGAATTCTCTTGGAAAATACATAGATAAGACTATTCCAAAAGAATGGATGTTCTCTTGTGTTAGGATTTGTGTAGAATTTGAATTGGAGAAGGGGATTTCAGAAGTACTCCTTCTAACCCTAGACAATTGGAAACATGAGCATCCCTCGGATTTCAAGTAGCTTCCATTAAAATTAAAATTCTTCCATGCGTATTCCCACTTTACAAAAAAATGAAAGAAGTTAGTGCAAGAAACCCCTCTAATAAAAGAAAAAGAGGAGCAATAGAAGAAATTTAAAATTCTAGCTTTTTATTTTGAGAAAAATCGGAATTCTACATTGAATGAGAAAAAGAATATGAACCAAATTGACTGGGTCATGAACCTGATGACCGAAATTCATTGGGTCATGATCCTGAGTGCCTTAGATCGGAAACTGAATATGGATATTCAGAATATGATGTGGTTGGAAGGAGGAGGAACCATAAGGGGGGATGATAATAACCAGGAAGGATGGGAAAGAGAGAAGAGTTTTCCTTTTCGAGATGGGTGGAGCAGAGTAGAGTTGGAAGGAAGATGAACCCAAAGCAAAAACAACCAAAGAAAAACTTGAAATTGGATCCTTCTTATTTATTTCAAGGGGAAATCTCAAGGCCCCAGTACAATAATCATCCCAAGAAACAAGTGCATCCCCCAAAAAATCAAGTTAGACCATCATCCCATGGGATGCCAACAAAATCTCCAACTAAAACCTCCTTGCCTAGGTAAAAAAGATTTGAAGTCCTCTTCCAAGAGGAATTAATCATAACTCTGGAGAAGGTAGGGATAGGAAGCTCTAATCTCACTATATATGAACCTAACATCTCATAAATTCTCTAGCCCCTTGTCTCAAAAACACCAAAAGACCGTCAAGAAATAGAAAACCCTTTGGAAGATGAGGAACTACAGATAGACAAGGAGGAAATTCGTGAAAGGATACCATATAAACCTAGCATAGGAACATGAATGTGAACTAGAAAAAATATTATCAACAGGAGAAAATGTAAAAAGAGGAGGATGATTCAAAGGAGCATCTACCTAAGAAACCTACCAGAAAGACAATTAATCATGTTAGAGAAGAAGTCGTAGCTACAGTAGGTTGAGCATGAAATTTTTCAAAATATGCATAAGGCTCTTAGAGTTGAAGAAGAAACTTGAAAACTTAAGTCAAAGAGCCTCTAGTTAAATTATAGGCATAGAAACATAACCTTCTTTCATCGTCAAGCTAGAGCAAGGGGGAAAAGGAATAATGTCAAATAAATTGCACTGGGAGACGACAGAAAGGTTGTAAATTTTCAGTGAATTAAAACAGTGGCCAAGGAGCATTTTCAATCTCTATATTCAAAACAAGAGGGATTATACCTTGGTATTACCACTAATATCCTCAACAACATCCTGAAGCTTGTCACCCCAGAGGACAATGAAAATATTCTAAACATAATTGAAGAATATGAAGTGGTTAATGCAGTTTGGAGCTTAGATCCAAAAAAGGTTCCAGGCCCATATTTCTTCACCATTAATTTTTATAGAGCCTATTGGGAGTTGATTAAGTATGATTTAATCCAAATGATAAGGTATGTTCATAAATATTACAAGTAGGGAGGCAATAAAAATTCCTCTTTCTTATCTTTGATTCCAAAAGAGACAAATTTGTCCTCATTTGCTAGATTTCAACCCATCTCGGTATGCAATGCCTCCTACAAGATCATGGAAAATATACTAAGGAAGGTTCCCCCAAAGATAATATTGGAGAATCAAAGGGGATTCATGCAGAAAAGGAAGATAGTATATAATATAATTTTATTTCAAGAGGATATTCACTCCATCAGAGCCAATAAGGAGAGAGGTGTGATTATCAAAATAGACATGGAAAATTCTTTTGATTAGGTGAGACATTCGCTCCTCTTTGATGCCATGCACAAATTCAGCTTCAGTCCTTTGGTCATTAAATTGATAGATTGTTGCATTATAATTCCATGGATTTCCCATTGATCAATGCTAGGATGGTTCCTTTCTTCGAGATTAGTCGAGGTTTGAGGAAAGGATGCTCCCTCTCCCCTCTGCTTTATATTATAATGGAAAAATCCTTGAGTAGGAAGTTGGAACATGAAAGGTTAATAGGAAATATTCCAAGAATAAAAATCGTAAGAGTAAAGAGAATAAATCACTTGAAGTTTTTGGATGATACCATCTTGATTGGAGGAGCCTCCATCATCATTGCTACTAGGTTAAAGTCTATTTTGGATTCTTTTATCTGTTCCTTAAGTGGCAAATTCAACAAGAAAAAGAGCCAAATATTTGGATGGAAATCAAGTTCACAATTCCTACAATACACTTCCATATTTGTGTATTTCCCCTTTCCAGAAAGGTGGACCTCCTTCAAGTACATTGGTATGCCTCTCTCTTTAAGAAACCCCTCGAACCAGTCATGGAAAATAAATTTGGACAAAATCAAGTGTAAATTTCAACAATGGGGCTCGCAATGGTTAAATCCAATTGGGTGCATCATTCTTATCAAATATGTGGTCTCTACCCTTCCAGTCTTTCAATGCTTATCTATTTTGGCTCCAATTGGAGTAATGAAAAGAATAGCCCAAGATTTGAGAAGGATTTTGTGGCAGGGAGGAAAAGTCAAGACAAAGAAAATCCACCTAGTAAGTTGGTCAATTGTAAAAGCACCCAAAGATAGAGGAGGTTTGGGCATTAGAGATCCTACATTTCTCAATTTAGCAATAGGAGGGAAAATGGTATGGAGAGTGATTACTAGGAGATAGATAACTAGAAAGGATATCACATATGGAGTTTAATCAAATCTACAATTCTTCTAGTCCAAGCAAAAATCACCTAGATTCCGGGAAATGGCAAAGATATAAGGGAAATGGTAAGACAAAATAATGGGTCAAAAACCATTGGAGACATGAAAATAGTGTATTCCTCTTAATACATGGTTTAATGAAAGAAACCAAATAACTCTTTTTGATATATTTAAATGTTCCCTATCCTCGGGTGATTGGTTGGTATGGAAATTTGATGAGCCCCAATACCCTTACGAACCCTCCTTTCTTATTTGTCTATATTTCTCAAGGGATGTGTGCCCTAGAACATTCATATGACAAACCACCGTGGTTGGGGATATTTTGTTCATTATTTCAAAGAAGGATATATACATTAGCTTCAATCTCTCCCACTACCTCAATGCTTCTTCATACATAAAAAGGTATGGTTCCCTGATGGTCTGTCATAAGTAAATTACTTGTGTTGGCTTCTAGATAATGGATGAATACTGGCAACTGGAAACCTCAATAAAACATAAATATGAGGTCCAAGCTAGTGTGTGTTGTGCAAGAATATGGAGGGAAATGGAAGGTTTCTATTTCTATAATTCTCTTTCTCAATGCAGGTATGGGAAACAACATTTTTGGGTATATCCCACATATTTCTCAAGCCAACATGATGGAATGATTTTTTAACCCACTAGAACATAATGTACAGGGGGACTTTCAAAGACAAACATATTTTCAAATGGATATGGGCAACTTTGCCAAAATATTTATTATGGAAGCTATGGCTTGCCAAAAATGAAGCCATCTTTAAACAAAGATTAGAATCTCCTATCTCGGTGGCCAACAAAACTAAAATTAACATGATATAAAACTTATAAATAAATAATTTATCCCTCCAAAACAAGAAAACACTTGACATAGAGGAAATGGATCAGATGAGGCAATTCAAAGAACCTTCTATGGCTTGAAGAGTAAAGAACCATTCAATTGGAAACTTAGGTTAGGGAAGAAAGAATTTGAGGATTGGAAAACAAGGAAACATTCACATATTATTTTCTTTGATGGGGCATCAAAGGGAAATCTAAGGGTGACAAGAGTGTGAGGGGTCATCATTGACCCTAACTGAAAACAAGAATTTGCATATGCTTGGGGTCTAGGAATTACATCTAACAATCAAGCGAAGGTGTAGCTTCTTCTCCAAGGCTTATCTATCACTCTCAGCTTAGGAATAAAATAATTAGTGGTCATAGGAGACTCCAGGTTAGTCATAAAGTCCTTGACCCATCAAAAACTTTCGAAATACACACAACTAGCCTCAATCATATCCAAAATTAAAAAGGCTTCTGACAAGTTAGCCAAAGTCTCTTTCTTTCATATCATGACAGAACACAATAGTTGGGTGAATGGATTAGATAATGAAGCATCTTGTTTTCCACAAGGAATTTTAAGGGAAAATGGGGTTACTATTAAATCCATTATCCCCTATGTTTATGCACCATCGAGCTACCATGAGAATGATATGCCAATTAATGGAGAAAGTGGTTGGAATAAATCACGTGCAGGCATCAAACGAGATGAAAGGAACATTAAGGACATGGCCCAAAAACTTTCTTTTATTAGATTTTCTTATTTTTATTGGTTTTTGGTTTCAATGGCTCTTTTTCTCTTTAGCGTGGTTGGATTTAATCGACAACTCAAAGGTTGAAATCTATGTTTTCCTGGGCATTTTGTACTTTATTCCTAGCAAAAAATTGTGGTTTCTAGCCCAACATAGTTCAACACATAAGAAAGGAACCTATCTCAAAGACCACTTCTCAACATATTTCAAGTCACTCATAGGGGCAAGCAAAAGAGGAGAAGGTAGGTCAATAGTCAAAGGATCCAATGGATGTTGATTAGCCATCCCATCCCACAGAGGCAGATAGTCAACAACAAATCTCTTAATTATGTTTTTTAAATCTATATGTATCTTGAATAGGAAATATGCATGCAATATTAATATTTTTGTAGTAGCAGTAAGACTAAAAAGACTTATGTTTGTAGTAGAAAATAGGGAAATTGTGATACTGATGTTACGAGGAACTTTTTTTCAAATAGCATTTC
This sequence comes from Picea engelmannii, assembly GCA_009831015.1. Classification (NCBI taxonomy): domain Eukaryota; kingdom Viridiplantae; phylum Streptophyta; class Pinopsida; order Pinales; family Pinaceae; genus Picea; species Picea engelmannii. Next base: position 38,494 of record ML795298.1, read on the forward strand.
AACTTTCTCTATAACTAATTGTCATTTTTAGCCACTGTTAATACAAATGTTCCCCAATCCAGGTTTAAAATAAAAACAATGTTTATAAGGCATGTAACAAACATGACATGAAGTTGAACATAAATTTGTTAGTATGTATCACGCTAGAGATATGTATCAACAAAAATTTCAACTATTATGGAGATAGAATTATTTAAAAATTCAAATTTTGGATAGGGTTTGTATTCTTTATAATATCAATGTCATTATTTAAATATCTTGCTAAATTTTTACCAAATTGATTTTTTTTTCCAAATTTATTATTGGAAAAATATTTTAAAAACCAATAATAAATATTTATAAATTTAATAAAAACTTACAAATATAATTAAAAAAAATATTACTATTTTTCATTTTTTATAATGTTTTAAATATATTGTAATTACTTTATGATGATGATTAACGTCCACTAAGACCAAACTGGTCTATCGGACCTTAAGAGGGTAAGTGACTACTTGTGATTCTTTAGAATTTTGTTTATGTGCTAGAAAAGCATTAAGAGAAGCTTTCCAAGATCACCACAGTTTTGTTGAGTTAAGAGGTTAGGAAGGTTGGTAGTGTGAAAAATATTTTGAAAATGAGATCTAATCTAGGTATAGGCTGGACAATCTAAGAGAAAGTGCTTTTCATCTTCAACCTTCTTAGTGTCACAAAGGTGACACACCCTTTTATCACATGACATTTTAGGAATTGACCAACGCTGAGTTTCACTATGGAGCTTGTGAGAATTTGTTCTTATCTTAGCAATGCTTATTTTTTTCTTTACACTTGGAAAAACAGATAGATAATTTTGATCTTCTAGATTAGGGTTGATTACATCCTTATAATACCTTAATTTTAGATATTATTTTCGGGATTAACTGCGTAGTGTAAGTCATTAATCTATGACCCATATCCATGAGTATTAGTCTCAACTGACCAATAATTCTCATGATTTGAATAGTTCACTTAGCACTCATTGCATCGGGCGATGCTCATAGAGGTGAAGAAATGGGATTGAAACCAACAAAATGAATCGCATAGAATCAATCATCACTTTCGGGGCTTGCACCTGGTAACTAGGACTTCCCAGGTGGTCACCCATCCCAAGACGCCTCTAGCTCAAGCACGCTTAACTGTGGAGTTTTCCCCACAATCAAGCCCACTTAGCCTGATACCCCATTTGCAAAACCTTAGCAAGTATTGTGCCTCATGAACTACCCAGTTAGAGCTCCCTTCACTCTTATCATTTAAGCATGGAGGGGCTTCCGTAGTGAAACATATTAGATATTATTTTTGGGATTAATTGTGTAGTGTAAGTCATTAATGTATGACCCATATCCATGAGTATTAGTCGCAACTAACCAATAATTCTCATGATTTGAATAGTTCACTTAACATTCATTGCATCGGGTGATGCTCATAGGGGTGAAGAAATGGGATTGAAACCAATGAAATGAATCGCATAGAATCAATCATCACTTATGTGGCTTGCACCCAATAACTAGGACTTCCCAGGTGGTCACCCATCCCAAGATGCCTCTAGCTCAAGCGCGCTTAACTGTGGATTTTTCCCCACAATCAAGCCCACTTATCTTGCTACCCCATTTTCAAAACCTTGGCAAGTAGATTAATGACTTACACTATGCAGTTAATCCCGAAAATAATATCTAATATGTTGCACTGCGGAAGCCCCTCTATACCTTAATTTTCTTTTTTCCTCTAACTCTTTATCACACCACATTTTCTCCTTAAATTTTGATTTCACAATTTTTTTAATAGTATCTTTATTCTGAAAAATGGTGTCTTCCATAATTCCCCAATAGTTTAGCCAAGACCGGGCATCTTTATTCCATCCTCGCTTGAATCAATGGTGGTTACGACTCGATTTTGAAGCAATTTTAGGAATCCTATTGTCTTCCATGTTGTTTAAATTGTTATTATACATTAGGTGTCTAGTCATAGTTGTGATCTCAATGGGGGAGAGGCTTGTTTCTAAGAGGAGGATGGGATAGGGTGTAATTCCTTTAATTTTGAGATTATAGGTTAGAAAATTATTTTGTATTTTCTCTATCTTTCTCCAGGATTCACGAGAGATACTACAGCCCCAGACTTCACATCCATAAAGAATAGTAGGTGTAACAAGAGTCTCAAATAGGAGTTTCTTCTTATCCCAACTCCAAAGATCAATTGATTTACAATTGTTTTCAAGCCCATAATAAGCTTTCCACCCCCCAATAATCCTTTTCTCAATGCTATAATTCCAGTTGAGATTGTGGTGAATATCAATTCCAAGATATTTGTATGAATCTACTTCCTCCAAGTTGTTGTTGTCATATATGAAGGTATCATAAGTGATCTTATTGGATTTAATAATCATGCCCTTAGTCTTATCAGTATCAACAGTCATAACCATATTGGAGAAAAAATCCTTGAGGATTCTTAGTTGGTTTTCAAGATCACGGGGACTCCTTTCCATAAGAATGATATCATCAGCATAAAGAAGAATATTGATGACTATACCAGTGAGAGTAGGGCCGACACAACCTTCTTTTTCCAAGCAATCTTCTAACTTGTCAATTTGTATGCCAAAAAGGGTAGGGGACAAGGGACAACCTTGTTTGACTTCAATATTGCAGTTAATCCCTATTGACCAGCCCTCAGTGTTTCCAAACTTAGCAATAACATTCTCATACATCCTTATTGCAGCAGCCCTCAACTCAACTCGAGAGGCACTTTTTTCTCTTCCAACCTATTCCAAAGGTTTTTCCTAGGAACGATGTAAAAGCTTTTCTAAAGTCAACAAAACAACGAAAAAGATTGGTTTTAGTATTGTGAAACTCCTCTACCATTATCCTAAAGGTAACAAGATGGTCCATAGTTGAATGATGTCTCCTCAACCAAACCTGGACTTTAGCTCTTTTACCGTGGCTTTCTATCCAAAGGCTAATATTATTTTCCAAAATAATTCCATAAAGCTTGGCTAAAATCAGGCTAATCATAATGGTCCTATAATTAGAGGGAATGTTTCTATCCCTATTTTTAAAAATAGGAACAATGAGGCTTTGCATCCAGGGTTTAGGGAAGCCTTCTTGACTGCTAAATTGAAGAGCTTGTGTATGTGAGGGATAAGGATAGGCCCTCCAATTTTAAAAATTCCATCTTGGTAGCCTTCAATGTACGTAGCTTTCCCATTTGCAAGTCGCTTAACCCTGAACTCTATGTCATCTAAAGAAAAAAATTCATCCTTTGCAGGGACAATAGGAATGGTGTCCATGGCATTAGGGAACTTGTAAAGACTTTAAAGTTAGGAATTCCATTCCTTAAGGGAATCCTATTATTTTCTTTAGTATTGTGGTTTAGAATTGGCTCTAGAACTTCTTAGGATCCAACTTATATAGATGTGAAAGTTTATCTTGCCTTTTATTGATATAGTGCCTTTTTTTCGTTTTAATTAGGGACTTGTACGTATTGATCTTATCGAGTTTTAAGGACTCATTAGAAGAATCCCTAATGACTTTCCTAGAAATTTTACATTATTTATCATACCAAGGGTTGGTCGTTATATTATTCTTTTTATAGGACACCTTGAAAGAGAACTTGTTAATAAAGTGGAAAGGGTAGTTGTAAAATTTTGATAGAGCTCTTCAATGTTTTCCTTATAAGTTAGGAGATTTAATTTACTATTTAAATACTTTAAGAAAAGGTCAACTTTACTTTTGTCAAAGTGCAAATTCCTTTGATTATCATAATTCTTTTCAATGACGCTCTTGTGCATGGAAACATTTAGAGTTAGGGTTAAAGGTTTATGATTAGAGTCGGGCTCATGGTCATTTAAAAGGTCAAAAGTTTCTATTTGGTTGGAAACGAGGATATGAAATATCACATAATCTATGACACTACTACCTATCCCATGAATACAAGTCATATGGTTGGATTTCGGCCACTTCATTACTCCATTGCAAATTATTAGGTCTTGAGAATTGCAGATCTTGACCAACTCAGTACCAAACAAATTCTCAATTAGCTCTTTAGAGCTTCTTTTGTAGCTATTAGATAAAACAAGTTCCCCATCTAGCCATAAAGGATTGTGGTTGGAATTGGTATTTAAAAGTGTAGCTTGTTTAGTTGCAGTCCTAACATTAAAGTCTCCTAGCATGAGGATATTACCTTCATTTTTCAAACTATAAATATCTTGTTCTAAATTATTATAGGGACAATTGTTATCTAGATTGTTTTTCTTATAAAAAGTAGAATTAATAGGTGCAAAATAGAAAATTGCTATATACATCTTCTTAGCATTGGTGTTTGATATTTCTATCCATATGTATTGATTGAGAGGGTCAATCTTATGAAGTTGAATGTGACGAGAAATGATCTTTCTAATATAACAAGATATGCCTCGTATCCCTCTATGGTGGGATTTTTTGTTCCATGCCGACCACAAGACAAATCCTTCTATGTTAGGGACCTTGGGCTCCTCATGCTCCCAAATTTCAACTAGACAAATAATATCAATATCACTCGAGATCCAACTTATCATAGGACCTTTATGCCATGGAAAGCCATGACAATTCCAAAAAAGGATCCCGAGTGTCCCAAATTCCGATTTATTATTATTCTTCTAGTCTCTATCCCTAACAATAGCTTTTCGATTTCTAATTATTGCCCATTTTCCTTCTTTTCTGGCTTCTTTTACCTTTTGAACTTCCTTCCTCAATTCAACTTGGTCTTTGGGAACGAGGTCTTCATTTATAAATATTCCTGACCCTTTTAAGCTTGGAGATTTACTGAGTATTCTATATTTATGGTCATTACAACTTACATTGACGTGGATCAACCTATCTTTGTGATCAATTATTTTTCCTAACCTCTTTGCTTCTATGAGTCAAGTTGTATCAATTTGTGATCTATTATTTAATTATTCTTTTACTATTGCTAGTGTATCCTCCTCTTGTTGTTCTTTTATACCAAACATTATGAGGTTCAAGGCTCTTTTGTTACGCTCATGGTCCAGTTTGATTAGCTTATTAATTTCCTCTTTGATGGGTTTGATATCCAATTTGTTTTCTAGATTACCAAGGGTCAAATTGTTGGTTAGTTTTTCTTATATCTCTTTAATCCTATCTCTCAAGTTGTGATTTTCTTCAACCTCTCCTTCTTGGGTTGATTGTTTATGTTTTTTCATTTCTTGAATCATATCCTTCATTGTCTGCAATTCACTCTTGAACCCTAAGAATCTATCCTCTATTTGAGTTTGAATGGTATCTTTGAAGAGTCTAATTTTTTTATCAATCATTGCCTCTAGCTCTATTTGGAGTTTTACATCTCTTTCTTCACTCTTTTTTTTTTCTAATGATTCTAATTCTATTTGGTTTTTGGCATCTCTCTCTTCTCTCCTTTTTTCTAATAATTCCATATAATCGTCAAGGATATCTAGGGTGATTTTGGGGGGCCTCCCCCTATTAGGATGAGTTTTTGAAATAGGTGGCGGAGTGCTCATATTGAAAAGAAGAGAAAAAATGTAACAATTATTATTTTGGATTGACTTTAAAAATGGAAAAAAAAAATTGATAATAATGATATTAATTATTATCTCTCAAATCAAATTTTACTTATGAAACTTAAAAAAATAAAAAATAAAAAACAATATATATTTAAATCTCTTTAATTTTCACACCGTAATAGATTATAAATTAAAATCCAATCAAAGTAAAAAGTCACTATATTATAATATTTAAATGTTTAAAAATTATACACTAAATTTATTTATAAGAAAAAATAATAATAACTAACCATTGATTATTTAAAGACCTCCGACGTTACCTCATCGCATTAAATTTTGAAGATTTTATGATTTTTTTATATTTTTAAATATAAAATATTATATATATTTATGAAAAAATATATCATATTATAATTTATTTATTTTAAATATTAATTATTTTAAAGGCCTTGAACAATACCTCTTCATAGGTTTTTATAATTTTTTATATTTTTAAATATAAAATAATGTACATTTGTGAAAAATTATTATAAGTTTTTAATAAAACATTATATAGAATATCATTATTTAGTGTATTCAATGATAGATAGAGCGAGCACATTAACCTATAATCTCAAAATTAAAAGAAATACACCATATCCTATCTTCCTCATAGAAGAAATTTTTTCCCCCATTGAGAACATGACTATGACCCTGATACCTATTGTATAAGGATAAGTTAAACAACATGGAAGGCAAGAGGTTTCTTAAAACGACTTTAAATTCCATCCAAAACCACTTTCGGTTCAAGTGAGGATGGCATAAGGATGTTGAGTCTTAGCTAAAAAATTAGGGAATAAAGGAAGATATCATATTGCACAATAAGGATAATATTAAAAATATTATTACATCAAAATTTAGGGAGAAAATGTAGTGTGATAACTTAGAAAAGGAAAATTAAGATATTATAAGGAGGTAATCAACCCTAATCTAGAACATAAAAAAATATCTCTCTGTTATGACAAATGTAAAGAAAAAAATAAGCATTGCTAAAATAAGAACAAGTTCTCATGAGGCTCTCTCACATTTGTGAAACTAAGAGAATTGAAGAGGAAAAACACTTTCTCTTAGAATTTCTAGAGTAGATCTCAATTCCAAAATATTTGTCACACCACCAAACTTCCTAACATTTTAACTCAACAAAACTATGATCATCTTGGAAAGCTTCTCTTAATGTTTTTTTAGCACAAAAATAAAATTCTAAAGAATTCCAAGTAATCCCTTACCTTATTAAGGTTAGATAGACTAATTCAGTCTCAGTGAACTTAAGCATCATCATCATCATATTAAATATCTATTTTTTTCAAAATTATGAATAAAATTTATACTTAATAATAATAACAATTTATCTCAGGGGTGGAAATAGTGAGTGGGGTTATCCTTTCCCCAGGAGGACGTATTTATATACTATTTTCTTAGAATATTGGACAAGCAACAAACAACTGGGTTGAGGCATATGCATTACTTCAAGGTTTGAGACAAGCAAGACATCAAGGCATAGAATCCCTCTTAATACTGATGGACTCCAAGGTAATCACTAATCACCTGAGGAAAAATTCGCTCCCTTTGGAAATGAAACTTGCATCTATTTTTCATATAATTTATTATGAAATAGCATCCTTGCAGACCACCTTTCCTCTCCATATTCTTCGGAAAAATAATGTCATAGCAGAAAATAAAGAAAATAAAGAAATACAAGACCCTACAGGATCGTTAAATATCAACGATTGCACCATAGAAGCATTCATTCCATGATTTTATCCAAGGTCCTAAGGATTAAATCTAAGGTCGCAAGGAGAACAAGGAAGGCAAGACAAAATTGGAAATCAGTATGGGGGATTGTTGTCGCTCACAATTCAATCAACCTATGCATGAAATGATGACATGAGTTGGAAAGGAAATTCATTTCAGAGACAAATGCCCCTCGCACACGGATAACCTGCGTCGTATTTCTCCTCCAGGCCCATATCCTAGGACAATACATTCTCCCTTTGCAACAATAACATGTGCAAGGTCCATTTCCAAAAAGATTGGGAGGATTCACTAGTGTGTTTGGACACTAAATTTAATGAGTTAAGTACCAGGTCGAGGAGAGTCGACATCACTGGTCCAAATACGGTGTAGATTCACAATGCCCGGAGCATGTTTCATTTAGATACCCATAGCATATTATGGGAATGTGAACAGGATACAAACCTCGTGGATAGAATGGTGAATCTACGACTTCATTTATGGGAGACATCTTGTTGGCCCTCAACCAATTTTTGGAGAACCTTGTCCGTGTTTGACCATTTTTGGGACTTCGACAGGATGGTCAAAGACAAAGCGCCTAGGCGAAGCGGAGAACGTGGGATCTCGCCCCCTTTTATGGTCTTTTTGGGATTTAGGGTTTATGTAATGGGTATGGGATGTCGGCCCATGGGTTTGCCCATGTTTAGGCCCCTTTTGTAATATATAAATAAGTAGATAGGTGATGTAAGTAGGAGTCAAGTTTTTGAGATCGAAGTTGGCTTTATGCAATATATGTAGGGGATGTTGTTGAGTGCAAATCCTGTATGAATTATAAGAAGGCTCTGTGCATACTGTGTGTTGAAAACTTGCAGAGCTAAGTGCAAGTAATTGTAAGAAGGCTTTGTTCTTGGACCTAACTTAGGAAGGAGGATCTGGCGAGGTGCACGCAGATCTCCTATCCTATGCGGAGTTGGCTTGTGGATCTGTGGATGTAAGAAGATTGGAAGAAGCTAATAAAGAAGAAGAAGAAGAGTTGGTGGACATAGCCTCACACTGGGGCGAACCACGCATATACTATTTTGATGTGCTTTGTGCTATGATGTTCATGTTGTTTATGTACTTGTTTTCTTAGTCTAGATGTATGATAGATCTAGTTGATGCTTAGTACTTTATGATGTAAATGAATGCTAGATCTGCTTTGATGTTACGTGTTGAATGGTTAGATATGCTTGCTACCGCATTGTTCTGTAACTAGGGTTTTAACCTGTGATGTGAATAAAAGGGTTAAAGACTAATGAATGTTATTGGCTAAGTGCTCTGTTAAGTACTATGATCACAAATCTGTGTCCCAGCTAGGTTGTAGACACTTGAGTTCTGCAACCCCCCCTCCCTCTACCTCGAGTGAGACTTCATATGCTTCACAGGTGTTGTCGAAAGGGTCGGTAGTTAGGGTTTTGTTGGTGCATTGTTGAAGCGTTGAACCCTGGGTCTACCCCTATGCCAACAAATGGTTCTGTTGTCGAGACTTGAAACTGTGATTGCTGGGAACTGAAGAAAAGAGAAAGATTTGTGCGTATATATGCTATTGTAGTGTGTAGTATTCTACTTGTGCTAAGAAGGGAATCGGATCTGAAGAAAAGAGGTAAGATCTTAAAGCTTTGTGCTCTGGTAAAGGTAAGATAAGTGGAATTTTTTTCTTCGAAAGTATGGATCTAGGTATGTTTGATAGATTTGTTCCTAGTCTCAAAACTAGGGAATAGTTAGAAGAAAGAAGATTTTATCTAAATAAATCTGATAGAAATAATAAAAGATATGTTATTTCTATGCATAGAACGAATTTTTGGACTAACAAGTGGATGCAGGATCCTAGAAAGAATCTTTTTTTGATTCATCACTGTGATCCTAGTGCGCAGTACATGAAAGGTTGGGGATCGTTTAAGAGAAAGAGAGGATTGACTCTTTGTTATAGTTGCAGAAGACTAGGACATCTTGCTAAGGAATGCCCTGGTACAGGTCCTATTTGTATTTGTTGTAAAGCTACTAGACATGAAGTTTTGGATTGTCCTAGAATGATTGCTAAATTTGAAAAGATGAATATGAGACAAGAAAACCATGAAGAGGGTCAAGAGACTAAGAATATGCTATAACACCAGAAAGAATCAGAGACTATATTATTGCAGATGAAAGAAACCCTAAGTGATCATAGAGACATCAGTTTACCCGAGATATTAAAAGAGAAGGAGTGCATAGAAATAAGAATAGAATACTTCGACATAGACTGTGTTCTAGATGAGGAAACACAGGTGAATATCATGAAAGGAAGTACTTGGGAAATATTGGAAAAACCTGCTATGATTCCTTCATTGGGAGGAATAGGATTGTTTAAAGGAAAGATGATAAACCTATGTGGAAGACTTACTCATGTACCTATGGTTTCTCATGGAGCATCGACGGAAGAAGAATTCAAGGTCATTAAGTTTGTTGAGAACAACACTCCTTTTTCACTTTTGGACCTGGATTGAGAAAGATCAGATCCGAAGGAAGGAAGAAGAGGAAGATATAGAACAAAAAAATCAAGAATTAAGGGATTTCATGGCTAGGAGAATAGCGCGCTTAATAGAAGAATGGGAGGCCAAGTCGAAGCAATTAAGGGCTAGAGAACTAGTTGTTGAGGTTGAAAGAATGCAAGAAGGATTAAATAACCTATCCATACATGAGAGAAGAGCACCAACCCCTGAAGTAATAAGATAAGAGGTATTCCACTTAAACCTTGTGAACGAACGTCAACAGTGTGAAGGTACTATGCTAAGAGAAGATAAGAATAAAAATGGAAAGAGGGATCCAGCGACTCAGATCACAGGAAATAAGGCTAGAAAGCTCAACAAAAAGAAAGCAAAGCGAGAAAAATTGCATGAGGTTCTAGTGAAGACTTCGCAGGAAGAAGGCTTGCAGATCTTGAACCTCGCCAGAATAGCAGAACAACGCAGACTGGCATTTCTCCACAGCGAAGCAATGGAAATCAAATGTGGTGTTCCACACCTATTACTTGCAGCTAAAGAGGGCCATTGAATCATTCCTTAGCATGTCGTCAAATGCACTCGATAGGTTCATTCCACTTGAGAAGTTCCACGCAGACAAACACTTCATATATATCACTACACACAAGGACGAAAACAAGGAAGAGTTGCAGTCCTATTACAAACTGATCGAGGAAGATATGGAGGAAATAACCAAGGAATGGCCTACATAATTCCTTGTAGCAGTCGAACAGATAGATCTCTCCGACCCCGACCTCATCGGAAGTCCTGTGGTTACCCGAGAAGAATATGATGGACCGAGCAGTGCCAAGAAGACGAAGAAGAAGGAAGAAGTGCAGAAAATAAACAACGCATTGGAGAAAATTGCAGCTGACTCACCTGGAGGAGGAGGAGGTGATGAAACAAACAAAGAGGAGGAAGGGGAAGAAGACAAGAAATACAAGGGAGAAGTGACACCACCTAAGGATCCCCTTACAAAGGCCGAGACATCAAAGAAAAGAAAGGTTTCTTCGAAGAAACCCTCAGCGCGGAAGAAGTCACGAGCCAATAAGCCCCAGTTACAGACCATGCTCACAATGGATGATATTGACCTCATCATCATAGTTGTAGCAGACACTTCGGAGGATATTTTGCAATAGAATGAAGCAAAGAAGGAAACAATGTATGATAGGATCGAGGCGGAGCTGAAAGGGGTACATCAAGCCCTCTATTCAAGTTGCGCAGTGTCTACAGCACCATCGTCATCAGAAGGTATAGAAGTGGGAGATGAGCCTGCCCAACTACACAAATTAGCAGATGCAATAGAGGCTCGCCTTCGACGAGTATAGGAAGAAAATGAACAGGCCACATAGGCCTTGAAGAAACCAAAGGAGGAAGCCTTAGAGAAACTCCAGGTTGCGCAGCAAGAGAAATATGACCTTCGAGCAAAGTTGGAAGAGGACAGAGAAAAGATTCAGAGTGAAAAAGACCAACTACTAGCAGAGCATATTGGGGTTAGAGAAGCAATAACTAGAGCACTTCTCATTGTGTCGGGCCTAGCACAGATGGAAGAAGAAATAAATGAGAGCCAAGTGGGGAAGCTCGGTGAATCCATTCAATAGCTTCAAGAAAGGGTAGCAGAACTGGAACTACAAGAAGTGACGAGCACTCCATAGGAAGTGCAGGATCAGAGAGAATAAACCGCCAAGGGCGTAGTAGAAAGAATCAGGGCATTGGCCTTGGAATGTAAACAATTTAGTGACCGAAGTGCATAGACCTATGAGCGACTTGCAGATAACCCGGAGTTGAGAAGACTGAAGGCACAACTCCAGGGGGCGAAACAACAAGAATTGACAGTGCAAGCGCAGCTGAAGCAGCTTTCGGCGGTAGAAAATATGAAAAGTTCATATGAGGTATGTGCAGTTCAAAAACAGGTCAATGCAATCCAGAGTAGAGTTATGGAAGTGACCCAGAGACTCCAGTCGGTGCAGGACGAAGCCTACACACTTTTTGAAGAGATCGAGGGACAAGGTGCATAGTTGGAACAAGTGGTCACCACGGTGGAATAGCGCTTGGAAGGGCCTGTCACCGAGAAAGTCATTCAATAGTTTTTCGACCAGGAGGCTCTAGCAAAGCAGCAAGTCGAGGCAGCTCAAGCTAAGCTCGAGGCCTTCGAAGAAGAATTACCCAGATCAGAGTGACTCAGGACGAGTCACAGGTGAGTGTTGGGGGCATGTTGGCCCTTGACCAAGTTTTGGAGAACCTTGGTCATGTTTGACCATTTTTGGGACTTCGATAGGCTGGTCGAAGATGGAGCTCCCAGGAAAAGCGGAGATCGCAGGATCTCGCCCCCTTTTATGGGTTTTTTGGGATTTAGGGTTTATGTAACATGTATGGGTGGTAAGCCCATGGGTTTTCCCATGTTTAGGCCCCTTTTGTAATGTATAAATAAGTAGCTAGGTGATGTAAGTAGGAGTCAAGTTTTTGAGATCGAAGTTGGCTTTGTGCAAGATATATAGGGGATGTTGTTAAGTGAAAATTCTGTATGAATTGTAAGAAGGATCTGTGCATATTGTGTGTTGAGAACTTGCAAAGTTAAGTGAAAGTAATTGTAAGAAGGATATGTTCTTGGACCTAACTGGGGAAGGAGGATCTGGCAAGGTACGCGCATATCTCTTGTCCTATGTAGAGTTGGCTTGTGGCTATGTGCATGTAAGAATAGTGGAAGAAGCTAATAAAGAAGAAGAAGAAGAGTTGGTGGACGTAGCCCCATAATGGGGTGAACCACATATATCCTGTGTCGATGTGCTTTGTGATATTATGTTCATGTTGTTTATGTACTTGTTTTCTTAGTCTAGATGTATGATAGATCCAGTTGATGCTTAGTGCTTTATGATGTAAATGAATTCTAGATCTGCTTTGATCCTATGTGTTGAATGGTTAGATATGCTTGCTACCACATTGGTCTGTAACTAGGGTTTTAACCTACGATGCGAATAAAACGGTTAAAGACTAATGAATTTTATTGGCTAAGTGATTTGTTAAGTACTGTGATCACAGATCTATGTCCCAGCTAAGTTGTAGACACTTGAGTCCTGCAACCCTCCCTACGTCTACCTTGGGTGAGACTTCATCTGTTTCGCAGGTGTTGTCGAAAGGGTCGGTAGTTAGGGTTTTGTTGGTGAGTTGTTGAAGCGTTGAACCCTGGGTCTACCCTTGTGCCAACACATCCCAAGCATGTTGGATGGCATGATAAGTGTGCTACCTTGGACCAAGTTTGGGAAGAATGCATTTGATAAACTCTTTTTAACATGAGACCGAAGATAAGAAATCACAATTTTTTGGGGCAGAGGAAGATTGTATAGACAAACGGAAATGGAAAGGCGTCGAACAAGGGTGGAAATATGGAGCCAAGAATTAGGATATGAAGAAAGAGAGGAGATGATCCAGACTATCCAATCCCTGTAGGTTCAATTTCATGGTCTGTCCACCCAATGGCTCATAGTGATGGAAATATTAGCAGAACAAAGGCAAGAGAAAAATCAGTTAAAGGATGAGCAGGCATCCATACGTTCGAATGTAGAAGAAATGAAGAACAAAACATAGAGCATATCCCCGACAAGCACACACACTATACCTTTGCAGGAGGCCTCTTCCCCTATCTTGAAGCCGAACATTCCAGACCTCAATTTAGATCCAGATCAAAAGGACGTAGAGTTGGGAAGGACTCATAATCCACATTAATTTCTTAGCATGTTTTGTTTTTTCATTTTACTGTTAAGAAAGCTTTGCAAAATCTATTCTAGGCGGCAACATGATAAGTTGTATAAAAACTTGATAGACTTGAATGTTGGACATATCATAGGAACTCCACGACTTGTTTTTTCCACAATTTCAAGGGTTTTTTTTGAAATTTTGTATGACAAGCTCTTCTGCTATTTATGCAAATCTTTTGATATAATTTTCTCCAGACTCTGTAAAATAAAAATATAATAATAATTTGTCTACAAGTGTTATTTTCTAAAATCATCTTCAAATTTAGAGTATAAATATCTCAAATTATTTTAGGAATTATATATGATAGTGAAACTTAATTACTTAGTATAGATTTTAGTAATGATGGTGGTCCATAAAGGAGTAGACTTACTCTTTTGTGAAATTCCTTTAGATTTTCATGCAGAAAAGGAAGATAGTAGATAATATAATTTTAGTTCAAGAGGCTATTCACTCTAGCATAGACAACAAGGAGAGAGGTATGATTATCAAGATAGACATGGAAAATTCCTTTGATTAGGTGAGGCATTCATTCCTCTTCACTGCCATGCACAAATTCGACTTTAGTCCTTTGATCATTAGATGGATAGATTCTTGCATTAGCATACCATGGGTTTCCCCACTAGTCAATTCTAGGCTAGTTCCTTTCTTCCATATTAGTTGAGGGTTGAGGCAAGGATTCCCCCTCTCCCCTCTACTTTATATTCTAATGGACAAAGCCTTAAGTAGGAAGCTAGAACATAAAAGGTTAATAAGAAATCTTCAGGGAATAAAAATTGTAAAAGTGAAGAGCATAATTCATTTGTAGTTTGAAAATGATACCATATTGATTGGAGGAACCTCCATCGTCATTACAACTAGGTTCAAGTCTATTTTGGATTATTTTATCTGTTCCTTAGGTGGAAAAATCAACAAGAAAAAGAGATAAATATTTGGATGGAATGCAAGTTCACAAATCGTACAACACATTTCCATAATCATGCAGTTCCACTTTCAAGAAAGGTGGACCTCCTTTAAGTACATTGGTTTGCCTCTCTCTTTAAGAAACCCCTCGACCCAGTCATGGCAAAGCATTTTGGACAAAATTAAGTATAAATTTCAGCAATGGGGCTCTGAGTGGTTAGATCCAGTTGGGTGCATCACTATTCTCAAATATGTTCTCTCTGCCCTTCCAGTCTTTCAATGCTTGTCTATTTTGGCTCCAATTGGAGTAATTCAAAGAATAGCTAAATATTTGAGAAGGTTTTTGTGGAAGGGAGGTAAAACCAACACAAAGAAATCCCACCTAGTCAATTGGTCAATTATACAATCACCCAAAGATAGAGGAGGTATGGGCATTAGAGATCCTATATTTCTCAACTTAGCAATGGGAGGGAAAATGGTATGGAGATTGATTATTGGGATAATTGATTGGTGGAAAAAGGTACCATGGAAAAAATGCTTCAAGTCAAGAAGGAAAAGATGCATAGAAGTGGAGATACATATCCACAAAGGATCTCACTTATGGATTTTAATCAAATCTACAATTCCTCTAGTCCATGAAAAACTCACCTAGATTCCAAGAAATGGAAAATATATAAGGATATGGCAAGACAAAATAATGGGTCACAAACCATTGGAGAGATGCAAAGAGCTTACTCCTCTTAAAACATGGTTGAATGAAAGAAACTAACTCACTCTTTTTTATATATCTAAATGGTCCCCATCCTTGGGTGATTGGTTGGGATGGAAATTTGATAAGCCCCCACCCCCCTTGCGACCCCTCCTTTCTTTTTTGTCTATATTTCTCAAGGGTTGTGTGCCCCAAAACATTCATATGTCAGACCAACATGGTTGGGAATCTTTTGGTTATTCTGTCAAAGAAGGATATGTATGTTAGCTTCAATCTCTATTGATACCTAAGGCTCCTTAATACATAACAAGTTGTGGTTCCCTAATGGTCTACCAAAAGTACATGTTTTTTTTTTTCTCTAGTGCATGGATGAATACTAACAATTGACAACCTCAAGAAAAGAGGAATCCAAGGTCTAAGCTAGTATGTGTTGTGTAGGAATGTAGAGGAAAATGGAAGGTATATATTTCTATAATTCCCTTTCTCAATGTAGGTCTAGGAAACAACATTTTTGGGTCTACCCACAAATTTATCAAGCTAACATGTTGGAATGATGTGTTCACCCGCTGGAACAAAATATATAAGGGGACTTTCAAAGACAAACATTTTTTTAGATGGATATATGAAGCTTTACCAAAATATTTATTATGGAAACTATGGCTTCCTAGAAATGGAGCCATCTTTAAACAAATACTAGAATCTCATATCTCGGTGGCCAACAAAACAAAACTAAAATTCTCATGATAGAAAACTTTTGAATAAATAATATATCCCTCCAAAACAAGCAAACACTTGACAAAGAGGAAATGGATTAGATGAGGCAATTCAAAGAACATTACATGGCTTCAATAGTAAAGAACCATATGGTGCCATTCCGTTGAAAACTAGGGTTAGGGAAGAAAGAATTCGAAGAGTGGAAAACAAGGCATATTTCACATATTATTTTCTTTAATGGGGCATCAAAGGGAAATCTAGGGGAGGCAAGAGTGGGAGGGGTCGTCACTGACCCTAATGGAAAACAAGAATTCACATATGGTTGGGGGTTAGGAATTACATCTAACAATCAATTAGAGGTGTAGGCTCTCCTCTAAGGATTATTTATTGCTCATAGGAGACTCTAGGTTAGTCATAAAGTCCTTAACCCATCAAAAAATTTTGAAAGACACACAACTAGCCTCAATCATATCCAGAATAAAAAAAAAAAAGGCTTCTCAGAAGTTAGCCAAAGTCTATTTTTTCCATATCTTGATAGAACATAATAGTTGGGTAAATGGTTTAGCTAACGAAGCTTCTTGTTTTCCACAAGACATATTAAGGGAAAATGAGGTTACTATTAAATACGTTAACCCCTAAGTTTATGCACCCTCGAGCTACCATGAGAACGATATGCCAATTAATGAAGCAAGTGGTTGGAATAAATCATGTGCAGACATCAAAAGAGACGAAATGAGCATTAAGGACATGGCTCAATAACTTTGTTTTATCAACTTTGTTTCTTTTTATTGGAGTTTGGTTTCAATGACTCTTTTTCTCTTTATCATTGCTAGATTTAATCGACAATTTGAAGGTTGGAATCTATGTTTTCCTAGGCGTTTTGTATTTTAGTCCTAGCAGAAATTTCTGGTTTCTAGCCCAGCACAGTTCCCTCTCTCAAAGACCACTTCTCAACAAATTTGAAGTCACTTAGAGGGGCAATCAAAAGAGGAGAAGGTATGTCAATAGTGAAAGGGTCAAATGATCCAATTGAAGTTGATTAGTCATCCCATCCCACAAAGGCAAATAGTTAGGAACAAATCTATTGATTATGTTTTTTAAATATATATGTATCTTTAACGTATTATATAGGCAATATACATGCAATATTAATATTTTTGTAGTAGCATTAAGACTAAAAAGACTTATATTTATAATAGAAAATAGGGAAATTGTGATAATGATGCTATCATGAACTTTTTTGAAACAACATATCAACTTTATTTATAACTAATTTCTATTTTTGGCCATCTTTAATACAAATATTCCAAGCCCAATTAAACAAAAAAAATTGATGTTTACAAGGCATGTGACAAACATGACATGAAGTTAGAACATAATTTTATTAGTATGTATCACACTAGAGATGTATCAACCTAGAAATATTATGGAGATAGAGTTATCTAAAAATTCAAATTTTGTATAAGATTTGTATTCTTTGTAATATCATTAGTATTGTTTAAATATAGTGCTAAATTTTTATCAAATTAAATTATATTTTTAAAATTTTTATTTAAACAATATTTTAAAAATCAATAATAAATATTTATAAATTTAATAAAAATTACAAATATAAAGAATACAAAGTTGGACTTTTCAAAACTTCATACACAGTGTTTATCCAAAAATCTTATACATAATACAAATATAATTTCAAAAAAAATATACTATTTTCATTCTTTACAATTGTTTAAATATATTGTAATTACATCATAAAACTATATTATTTTATTTTAATGTTTAAAAATTATAAGCTAAATTTATTTATAAGAAAATATAATAATAACAACTGAATATTGATTATTTAAAGACCTTGCACGTTCCCTCATCGCATTATATTGGGAAGATTTTATAATTATTTTTTATATTTTTAAATCTAAAATAATATATATATATATATATATATATATATATATATATATATATATATTATTATTATTATTATTATTATTTTGTTTTTAGAAATATTGATTATTTTAAAGGTTTCAAATTTTTTTTTCCATAAGTCTTTATAATTATTTTTATATTTTTAAATATAAAATTATTTATATATATATATATATATATATATATATATATATAATTATATTTGATTATAAATTTTTATAAAAAAATTATACAGAATATTATTATATTATTTACTTTTAGTGAAAGATAAAACTAGAAAATTAATTTACAATCTCAAAATTAAAGGAAATACATCATATCCTATCTTCTTTACAAAAGTAACATATATTACTCACAAAAGCAAGCATCTTCCCCATTGAGAATATGGCTATGACCTAATGCCTATTGTACCATGTACCACCTTAGATCCATTTAACTCTGGATCAAGAGTCGAGGGATTAAATCTCTCTAGATTTTGATCCCTTTTGAGAGATTCGAAGTTAAATGGATCTAGACTGGTCGTTATTCATTCAAAGTAATGTGTGTGTGTGTGTGTGTGTGTGTGTGTGTGTATTATCATTATTTTAATGTGTTACTAGGTTGTAGTGTGTGTGTGAGTGAGTGAGAGATGATGATGATTAATGTCCAGAGACCAATTGGTCTATAGCACCTTAAGAAGGTAAGAGATTAGTTCAATTTCTTTAAAATTGTATTTCTATGCTAAAAAAAAACATTGAGAGAAGCATTCCAAGATAACCATATATATAAATCACTAAGAGGACATAAATTTGTATTATTATTTTATTTTATTTTTATTAATTTTTGTCTTTTATTATTATTTTAATGTTTTATCATTATTTTAATGTGTTATGTTACATGAACATATTCCCCATACTAGGTTGTATAGTGCCTCTAAGGGCAATACTAGTAAGTTAAACAACATGCCAGCCAAGAGCACCTTAGGCTCAAAAGTTGATGACATTAGGATGCCTAGTCTTGGCTAAACCATTGAAGAATAAAAGAAGAGATCATATTGCAAAATAAGGATAATATTAAAAATATTATGATATCAAAATTTAAGGAAAAAATGTGGTGCCATAAAGAAAAAGAAAATTAAGATATTATAAGGAGGTAACCAATCCTAATCTAGAAGATAAAAAATATCTCTATGTTATGACAAGTTTAAAGAAAAAAATAAACATTGCTAAAATAAGAACAAATTCTCATGAGAGTCTCTCACTTTTGTGACACTAAGAGGATTGAAGAGGAAAAACACTTTCTCTTAGAATGCCCATATGAGATCTCAATTCCAAAAGATTTGTCACACTACTAACCTTCCTAACCTTTTAACTCAACAAAACTACGGTCATCTTCTCTTTATGTTTTTCTATCAAAAAAAAAATTCTAAAGAATTCCAAGTAATCTCTTACCTCTTTAAGGTCACATAGACCAAAGTTTCATCATCATCATATTAAATATCTATTTTTTTCAAAATTATAAATAAAATTTATACTTAATAATAATAATAATTTATTTATAAGTATTGTTTTCTAAAACCATCTTCAAATTTAGTGTATAAATATGTCAAATTATTTTAGGCATTATATATGATAGTGAAACTTAATTACTTAGGCAATGTGTTATATTATATAACACATTGCATTGCAAATTTAGTGTATAAATATGTCAAATTATTTTAGGCATTATATATGATAGTGAAACTTAATTACTTAGTGTAGATGTTAGTAAAAATGGTGGTCCATAAAGGAGTACACTTCCTCTTTTGCAAAATATCTTTAGATTTTAGATGATTAATTTGTCTCCTTACATTAATGTATTACTTAGATGGTTAACTTGTCTCCTTACATTAATGTATTACTGTATTTTTGATAACTTAAAATAAAGAACATTCACTCATTTTTGTATTTAAATGATATTTTAAATCAAATTTAAAAGAAAAACATTTATAAATTAATAATTAATTATAATATAAATTTTTTATTTAGACAATTAAAATGACAATTAAATTCAAAAAAATGTAGTTTCAATCATCTTAAACTAATTAAATTCCTTAAAATATTACTAAATAACATGAATAACTTACATCTCACTATCTAAATGTTCTTATGAGTAATGATGGACACAAAGTTAAAAATAATTTATTTATGAATCAATAAAAAAAATTGTAATATAATTTTTAAAATAATTTGTTAATTTTATTTAGATAATCAAAATGATAATTAAAATCACAAAAATATATAATTTCAACCACCTTAAAATAATTAAATTTTATAAAATATAAAGAAATATATAATTTTAACCATCTTAAAATAATTAAATTCCATAAAATATCACAAAATTGTGCAATTTCAACCATCTTAAAATTTAAGATCCATAAAATGTCACAAGATAATATGACAACAGTTATAACAGCCCTGTACATCTCAGTATCAAAATGTTGTTCTGAGTAATGATTGCATCTCACTATTAAAAATGTTGATATGAGTAATGATGACAATAATTGAAAAACTATAAATAATTTTTTTTTCTATTTTTCTCAGAATATTCATATTACAGAGATATAGAAATAGAGCTATGATGCCCTGAAAGAGCTGCTGCATTGCTTTCTTTCTGAAAGAATTCTAAATGCCAGACATTATTCATGTCTCTAATTCATACATTGCAAATTTTCTGAGCACAAGAAAACTCATCTTCCACTGAGTTTTGAAATGAAGAATAATTGATGCATGAATTAATACCTAATTCCAAAAGAGATGACTTGCAGGTGTAGTAAAACACACAGCTCATCAGAACCTCCATCACACCCACCATTGAATACATAAATATAAGTAAAGGAGCCTCCCAAACTGCTGATGAAGTTATTCTACTACCATTCTCAAAATAGATGCTTCTGCCATTCCTGATGCCCATCACTCTGTACTCAAACAGGCTCTCAACCAAGGCCAAGCTCATGTTTGTAATGACTGCAATTTGAAGAGCGATCTGAGTTCTCCCTCTTATGAGAAACATGGCCCTGAAAACAGCATCTAGGCCATAGCAACATTCCTCCATCACAGACACAACTGTGGCCAAATTGCAGACAATCATGGCATGTGCAAACACAATTGAGTAGAGAATTCCCCCAGTCAAAGCAGCCCCAATCCCCAATATTGCAGGCAATCCCAATACAGATACCCCATTAATGATTGCAAACATTAACACAAACATCAGAGCATTGAATCCCAGGACTAACAGACAGACCCAGGTATAAGTCCTCACAAGGCGTTTCCAGATCTTGGGCAGTTGTTGAATCAGCCTCTGCCATGATGGCCTGTAGCCTGCATAACTAGAAGCAACTGTATGGGCTACTGCTGCTATTGCCCACAGTGAAAAGGTTGCCAGAAAAGGAAAGCAGAACAGATAAGACAGTATTGTCTCAGACAGCTTATGATAAAATAGATGGGTGTAGTACTGGTTATGGGTAGGGATATTGAATCCTGCAGTACCATAACCAAGGGCAGCTTGGATTCCTAGTGCCAATTTGGCAACGAGGAGACGATCCAGGAAAGCATGGGAGAGAATTATAGCAGCAGATGCAGGGACTAGCAGGAGTAGTGCAATGGAAGCCAAGTGGGAGGAGTGTTGCAGAAATAGTACAGCAGACTCCCTTGCAATTCCCAGAGCAGTTAATAGGAAAAAATCATCCAATTTCCTTGATGCCTTTCTCCGAGACATTCTTGTCATTCAGTTGCAGACCCCTGATTTGATTTGAATTCTCTAATCAATCAACTGATCTGCCAATACCAAATAATAATTTTCCTCCTGTTAATGCATATATACCTGAGGAGTATTTGCAATGTATATGTATATAAATATGTATAAATGAAGCAGCATACCGAAAAGGAGTGAAAAAAAAAAAGGTTAATGGAGGTTTTGCACGCAGAAGTGACTGGACAGACAGACATGGCAGCGGAGAAGGATGAATCCCACAGTAAATCCATGGTAGTGACTGAGAGCGTTGAGATCGTGTATCCAAAGATGACGCGACGTTCTACTTGTTACATGAATTTTTATGCTGCACGCCAAACCATTGATGTGAGGCTTTAAGCTAATATGAAGCCAAACTATTGGTGTAAGGCTTTAATAATGGTGTGAAAGAGATATGTTTTGTTTAGTTCATGATGGTTAAAAAAAAAAAAAAAAAAGAGTTAAATTTAAATAGGATTAGAAGAAATTTTTAAAATAGGGTAAGTAAATAAAAGAGGTAGTTTAAATATTTTAGTTTTTTTATTTTTTTAGTATTTTTTTTTTTTCAATTGATTTGTTCAAAATTCAAAATTTTGTAGGAAATTTAGAAAATTGCAAATTTCAGTGATTGAGATTTGAGATCATATATTCTGAGTGTTTTGGATTTTTGAGGGTAATCAATAAAATTATATATTCAGAAATGAGAATTAAGTAATTTAAAATTTTGATTTCACCAACAATTACATTCAGTAATAATTTCAGAAAAATATAAATAAATTTTTTATGTTTTTATTTGTTTAGGAGTACTTTTTTCCACTAATTTTACTCAAAATTCAAAATTATGTAGGACATTTAGAAAATTACAAATTTCACTGATGGAGATTCGAGATTATATATTTGGAGTGTTTTGGATTTTTGAGGATGCTCAATAAAATTATATATTTAAAAATGAGATTGATGAAGATTCGAGATTATATATTTGGAGTGTTTTGGATTTTTGAGGATGCTCAATAAAATTATATATTTAAAAATGAGAATGATGGAGATTTAAGATTATATATTATGAGTGTTTTGGATTTTTGAGGATGTTTAATAAAATTATACATTTAAAAATGAGATTTAAGTAATTATATATTGTTGTTCTACCAAATGGTTTTTTTTTTTCTTGAAGAAATTTGTGAATGTGCACTTAGACTATACAAAAATAATCACTCAAATCTGCTGAACTAACAATTTTTCTATAAATTTTAATCAAATATCCCTCTAAATTATTACCAAAAAAGAATCCTTTAGTAAAATCTTTAAACTAAGACAATTTAAAAAATTTAATTTCACCAATAATTATATTTAATAATAATTAAAAAAAAAAACATAAAAAATATAATAAAAATATCTACTATTTTACTTGTTTTATGACGTTAAGGTGTATTAGGAATTTTTTTTAAGATATTCCTCTCTACCTTGATTTTATTACGTTAAAGTGAATAGAGGAAATTTTTTAGATATTTCTCTCTACCTTGCAGCAACCACTTTAACCCACAATACCTTGTTGATGTGAACCATTTACCAAACCAATTATAGTCATACTTTATCGATGAGAGCGTCCTTTATTTTGTTTGGTGGGGATAGTGGGGTTGAACTTGGTTTGAAAGTTTCGGTGATTTTGACTATACTTGTTGTATGGTATTATGTTGTAAACTCTTCAAAGTTTTTCATGGTTATGTGATATACACATATTTTAAAATATTGGTTTATATAAGGTAAGTTTAAGATATAAATATTTTAAAATAATATTTATATAAGATAAATATAAAAATGTGTAAGAAAGTTGTTGTAAGGATTTTGATTTGAGGTGTTATTGGAAATAGCACGATGGAGGGTGCAACGAGTATATTTGGTAAGTCCATATATTTTGGTAGTCTTAGTGACTGACTCATGGTAGTAATTTGTGAGATGGTTAGGACGGTGTAATGATGCATAGACTAGGAGCACCAAGGATGTATTTTCAAGTAAAACAGACAATCAACGAGGCATCGTACAACAAACTTTGGTGAAGGAGGACGTGACTTGACAATATGGTAGATTGTGTGCGTTGTCCATGGAAAGGTGACAACAATGATATGTGTTTCAAAGATATGTGAATGTCTTATAGAGTAGGACCATGATCTTCGGTGACTATCACGTGTAGGCTTAGAGGAATGATAGGACAATTAGACATTGAGAAGTCAGTGTTATGTGTATGCTTAGCTTATGGTTGGGTGGCGATGGTGAAATGCAAGATACCAGATATATAAAATATGCAGAACAGAAACGAAATGCTAGAAATGACAGAATAACAGTAAAATATCCAGCATAATCTTCACAATACACAGAAATGATATACGAAATAGCAACAGAAATAGCACTTTGAATC
>ML795298.1:73487-83577 GCA_009831015.1 Picea engelmannii
TATATATATATACTATAGTTGATATTATACTAGCATAGATCCATCTAAACCTTAGATCTATCAAGTGTCAAGAGAGATCCAATCCCTCGAGATGCAAACATTTCCTCAAGTTTTGCACTTTAAAAAATGTTTACACCTCATGGGGTTTGATTCCTCTTTATGACTGGAAATCTAAGGTTTACATGGATCTATGATAGTTTGTAAATGATTGTTGATGCCATATTTCAACTTAAAAAAATAACTTTAGTTTATGGAAATAAAAATTTGCCACATTAAGGGATAATAAATTTCATTTTTATAAGTTTCTCCATGGTACAAATTTTCTCACAAACTTATATCAATTTTATGTTAGGAATTTTCACAGGGATTAACGATGGTTCACATTTTCATTCTCTCATAAAATTCATACAATTTCTCTTTACTTTAAATGATCTTTATTTCTTCTCAACATATATATAATCTATAATGATTTTCAAATTTCTTCAAAGGTGATATGTTTTTTGGAATAATATCAAATAATTTTTCCTCCTAGTCAAGAGGTTAAATTGCAACATAGGTAGTATTTGGTGTCATGTATGGGAGTAAGGCTAAATTTTATTAAAAAGAACATGATCTGAGTGGGGGTAGTTTTAGTGATGACCATAGGGGACATTATCTTTCTTGTGAATACTATCTAGGCTCAAATTGTTTCCTGGTCTTGGAATAAGACCTAAAACTACTTATGATTGGCTAAGAACTTATCTTCCTTGGATGTAAGGAAACATGTTAACGATCCAATACCTAGAGGCATATGGTATGAGTGAAAGTCTACCCCCTTACAGACCACCAACGAGTTATTTCAAGTGGTATGGTTTTTCATGAATCAACATATATATTAATTGAAAATGACCAATAATAATTATCCTCACTATTAATATACATATTACTTGTAATAAATTTTACCACCTTCAAAAATATCTTGATCTAAATTGATTACTCCATAAAATCCCTAACAAAGAATATGCATTCCTTTAATACATTTGGTTCAAATTATATCATGAATCAAAAATATGGTTCGAATTGGTTAAGCTTTCAATTCCATAATCAGGGAATGATGTTACACATAAAATAATGTATATAATACATGTATTCACATATTATCTAACTCGATAATAAATAAAAGGTATAGGTCTAATATTCAAGTGTGATGACCTTTTCTTTATATTTTATGATGAGATCATATTGCTTCTAGCCCAAAATATTTAAATCCCACGGGGTGTAGGGAAGTCGGTGATGGAGTGTACTATTAAGGCACTATGTTATGTGAAGTTACCGGTTTGAAACCTCGGCTTACCTTATGTGTCGCGTATGGGGCATCATGGGCACACCTGAAGGTTACAGTGGTAGTAGTTGGATAACATGATCATGTCTCATGCGATTACATGCCCGACTAGTTGTTGATTCCGTTAGTCACTATATATATATATACAACTAGTCGGGCATGTACTCACGTGACACGTACATATATGATGAGATCATAAGAATATTTTCCATGAAAGAGAGAGATATGCAATATTTCAAAGAAAAAGAAAATGATGGGTATTAGTGTTAGAATCATAGTTTAAGTATGAAAATTAAAGTTTTGTTTTTAATATTTGTTTTAAATTAAATTTTAGTATTTAATTTTATTACATTTAATGCACTATGGAGAAGTCATGATTCTCAGAATATTTTATCTATGAGTTATTCATATGGGTATTATTTTAAAATTTGACCGCATAAAAGATGGAAATTAAAACCCAAATCATGATTCAAGACTAAGGATTAGGGTCTTAGGTTATATTATTACTTTTAGGGTTTATGGACAATGTATTGATTCTGAAATCGCCATATAGGGTTTGTAGAGGAAATATTTTACCTATGAGTGGTTTATGGGATCCATTTCAGGGTTTGGTACATGAGGGATAGGTTTTAAGGTCCTATGGGTTTAAGGGAATCATTTCAAGGTTTGGTGCATGAAGGATGGGTCGAGGCCCAAGCCATGGTCTAGGGTTGAAAACCAAGGACTTAGTTGTTCTGAAGTATTGTTTATAAGGCTTGTGGGCCATACGTAGAGTTACAAATTACCATAGAGACATTGTAAAGGGAAAATTTCACATACAAGCAATACATGAACATTATGTGTTAGGGACCTAACCTCCCTAACCCCTCATGTAGATAGAATAATATATTTCCATGTAATAAAGGCTGGCATTAGTTAATAAGGCCTATTTAATAAATTGGAATAAGCCAATATAAGAAGACCTAATAGAATCTTTTGCTTCTAGAAGGATCTTCATCTAGAATGATCTTTAGAAGATAGAATTAGTATAAATAAGAGTAGGATTCATGAGAAGTTTTGTATTGAGAATTATTGTAATAGAGCATTTCTTTGTTGGAGGTTTACCCCTCGAAGAGCCAAGTGAACATTGTTTCCTATTAATAAAGGTATTATTTTGGTGTTGTATTTTCATCTATTTTTTTTTTCTCTGTTATTCTCTACAATATTTCTGTTTCTGACTATTATAATAGATTCAGTACCTTACAAGTGGTATCAAAGCACTTTCCTTGGCAAAAAATTGTGGGTTATTTTTTTTCAAGGTAGATATGTATTCTGGCATCTTAAAACTACAAAGATCTATCATTCAACGCATAAATCTGCATTCAGGGAAGCATACACGTAGGAACTAAAAGTGGTATTCAAGCGCACATTGTTGACCACCCTTGTAACCCATGTTGGTACCCTTTCAAGTGGTAGCACATCAAACAACACCTATATACGAATTGACCTAGATATCTTGAAGCCCTCCGTAGATAAACCGATTGACCCCCTGACTATTATACTTCCACCGAGAACAACACTCGGGAAGATACTCTCTAGTACCTGGGTAGTCGGGTAGTACGGCTAAGGGCACTGTCTAGCCTCCTTAGTTGGTTCCCTGAGATATTGGGTAGAGTACTATTGTTGGACCCCGCACATATATTAGAGAGATATAGCATAGGGAAAACCCTTGTCTATAGAAACCCTAAATACCCTAACCCTTGGGACAGAAATAGAAATAGAACATGAAATATTTATTTTTGTGCAACTTTACCTCCTACATTTTGGTTGCAAAATTACTACACATTTTTTCCTGTTAAGAATTTGGGCCTTTTAACACTGTAGTATTCTTCAGATCAGAGTATAACTTCGTAGGAGTTAAAAAAAAAACAAGTTTGGGGCCTACCTGCACCCTTATTTGAGACCTATCCCATTGGACTCCTCTTTTCATCCTAACCACAGTGATACCTATCATTTTTTTAACAATTTTTTTCATGTGGTCCCGACCCCCTTTCCAACACCCCTAATTGGGACCTATTCCATTGGACTCCTCTTTTTGTCCTGATCACAATGATACCTATCATTTCTTGTTTTTCGTGAACCTACCTGCCCTTTTCACCCACCTCTTTCTGTGTTTTCCCCTCACCATGGCCAACACTAGAAATCAAGACCTTGAAAACCACATCGCTACCCACATTGACTCCAAAATGGACTACCTAAAAGAGGAATTGGAGAAGGAAATCGATTCCCACCTTTCTAGCTAGCTTCAATCCCACCTCGAGTCTTAACTTGATTCATTTTATTCCAATATCCTAGAAAAACTACCCATTTTTTGACTCCATTCCTCATCTTACCAACCTTCTAACCTTGAAGGTACTGCTTCTTCCAATTCCCAGTAGTTTCAATCCAACCCTTTTCATCATGATCTATGTCTTCCACAAGTGGAGGTGAACAAATTTGATGGCTTTGATCCCAATGGTTGGGTCACTCAAATGGAACACTACTTCTCCTTGCATGGCATCATTGATGACTTGGCAAAACTTCGTTAAGGTTTCCTCTATTTGGAACCTAATTGTTAGCAATGGTGGGAATGGAGTCGAAAGTCACACAAAGGATATGTGGCTTGGACCTAGTTTGTGGATGAAATGTATGACCACTTTGACATTGATACCCACTCCCTGGGTCGTTTGACCAAATTGAAATAGTCAGGAAAAGTGGAAGATTTTATAACTGCATTTGAACTATTATCTTTCATAAAAGAGGGCATGTTTGATACATTTTTTCCGAGAATGATTTATCATTAGCCTCAAGGATGACATCCAAGCCCAATTCCTCACGACTCTCCCCTAGACTTGGTTGGAAGATACTCAAAGTGCCAAGGAATCCCAACAGGTTGTTTTTTCCCAACACTGCAAACCTTGTTTCCCTCCATGCCCTCACCTTGCCACTCTCGCCCCTCATTCCACCCCCCTCAAGATCCAAAAATTAACACGAGCATAAATGCTTGAATGCCAACTCAAATTTCTTTGCTATAATTGTGATGAAAAATATTTTACGGGGCACAAGTGAAAGGAAAAAAAGTTTTTCATGGTCATATTTGAGGATGTTGAAGATGAGATCGAGGCTTCTCATGCAGCTGAGCTACCTGATCCAGCTCCTATCACTCTTCCATCTGATCCACCAGAAGTTGAACCAGACATTTCCTTGAATGCACTCATTGGCTTCTCTGCTCCCTAAACCCTCAAGCTAATTGGCTACATTAAAACCGAAAGGACATCATCCTAATTAATAGTGGTATCACTCATAATTTCATTCATCGATGCATTTCTCAAGAAACCCATTGCTATATCCATGCATTCAACAATTTTCAAATCATGATTGCCAATGGAGGTTCCATGAAATGTGGCGGGCGTTGTGAAAATGTGCATCTCCAAATTGGCCAGTACAACCTAAAGTCTCATATGTTCTCTATCGACATGGGTGGTTGTGACATTGTGTTAGGTGCATAATGGTTACACACTCTTGGTACCATCCTCGTGGATTTTAAGGAATTGACCATGCAATTTCAACAAGAGGGCCAATAGTATAAGTTCCAAGGCATCATATCCATCTCTCCTGAGATCATTAGTTCCAATCAAATGGAAAATCTCCTAAAAAAGGACATTCCGACATTATTTCCCAACTCAATTCCATTCAAGCAGTTGAGACACCATCTATGCATCCTAACCTCCAACATATACTTTCCAAACACCACACTATTTTTTCCACTCCCCATGTCCTTCCCCCTTGCCATGGTGTTCATGATCATTCCATTCCTCTAGTTTCGGGAAATATTCCTCCCAATGTATGCCCATATCGTCATCCCTTTTCCCAAAAGAATGAAATTGAGAAAATTGTCCAATAATTGCTCTATGTGGGTTTCATTTTCCATAGTACTATCCCCTATTCTTATCTTGCGGTCATGGTCCTCAAGAAAGAAGGCACGTGGTGCATGTGTCCTGAATTTCATTCTCTCAACAAACTCACCATCAAAAAAAAGTTTCTTATTCCTATCATTGATGATATATTGGATGAATTAAGTGGTGCTCACTACTTTACTAAAATTGATCTTCATTCTGGTTACCACCAGATATGTATGAAAGAGGCTAACATTCCCAATATGACCTTTCACACTCATGAGGGCCACTATGAGTTCTTGTTTATGCCCTTTGGCCTATGCAATTCCCCCTCCACTTTCCAAAGTCTCGTGAATAATGTCTTTTGTCCTTTTCTTCGTCATTTTATCTTAGTTTTCTTTGATGATATTCTCATCTATAGTAAAACATGGACCATCCATCGTTCCCATGTGGATCAATTTATTCATCTCCTTTCTCAACACCAAAATTTCCTCAAACAATTTAAATGTTCCTTTGGAGCCTCAAAAGTGGAGTATTTGGGTCATATTGTTGGAAAGGATGGTTTCAGGGTGGATCCTATGAAAATTGAAGCTATACAGGATTGGCCTCGCCCCAAAACTCTCAATATATTACGTGGTTTTCTGGGTTTAACGAGATATTATCACAAATTTGTTAAGAACTATGGAAAAATTGCAGCACCTCTCAGTGCTCTCTAAAATAATGCTTTCAATTGGACTCTTGTTGTTGATCAATCCTTCAATGATTTGAAAGAGGCTATGTGAAAAACTCTTTTCCTGGCCCTTCTTGACTTCAAAAATATTTTTTTCCTGGAATGTGATGCATTTGGGAAAGGAATTGGCGCAGTTCTCGTGCAAGAAGGAACATCAGTGGCCTTCATCAACAAACAATTTTCGGAGCACCATTTGGGCCAATCAATATATGAAAAGGAAATGTTGGCTATTTTTCATGTTGTGGATCTATGGTTTCCTTATCTATTGGGTCAACACTTCCAAATTAAAACCGATCATCAGAGCCTCAAGCATTTTCTGGAACAATTAATTTCCTCCCTACAACAACAAAAATGGGTCACCAAGATATTTGGATATGATTATGAGATAATTTACAAGAAGGGAAAAAAAATGTGGTTGCTGACACTCTTTCCTGGAAGTATGATGATGAAGGATCCCTTTTTTCTCTTTCCTTAATTGTACCAGATTGGCTCCAAGCTACTCACCAGGAACGATTGCAAGACACCAACATTTTTGGCCTTATCCAATAGTTGCAAGGAAATTCTCCAATTTCTCTAGGGTAATATTGGCACTAATGAGCTTCATTACAAAGGTTGTCTATATCTCAACAAAATATCACAACTTAAATATCAGGTGCTTTCAAAGCTTCATGCTTCCCCCACAACCAGGTATTCAGGGTTCACCAAAACATATGAACAAGTCAAACAATATTTTTTCTGGGATGGTATGAAACATGGCGTCCGGACCTTTGTGACTGAATGTGATATTTGTCAACGAAATAAGGGAGAAATATTCAAGACCCTGGGAACACTCCAACCACTCCCAATTCCATCGGCTATTTGGTAGGATATTTCTATGGACTTCATTGTTGGATTACCTAAATCAGGAAATAAATTAGTCATCATGGTGGTTGATTGTATTTCAAAATATGCTCAATTATGTGCTCTCCAACACCCATTCACATCCTCCATAGTGGCTCAAATTTTCATGGATAATATCTTCAAGCTTCATGGCATGCCTCATTCTATTATCTCTGACCGAGATCCCACTTTTACCAACAATTTTTGGCAAGAATTGTTCTCTCTCCCAGGCACCCAATTGGATCTTAGCATTGTCTATCATCCCCATACTTATGGCCAAAC
Source organism: Picea engelmannii (assembly GCA_009831015.1). Taxonomy (NCBI): domain Eukaryota; kingdom Viridiplantae; phylum Streptophyta; class Pinopsida; order Pinales; family Pinaceae; genus Picea; species Picea engelmannii. The sequence goes on from ML795298.1 coordinate 80,614, forward strand.
TGAAGTTGTCAACAAGTGTTTAGAAACCTATTTGAGGTGTTTTGCATCTGAATGACAAAATTAGTGGGCTCAGTGGTCACGCCTCCCTGAATGGTGGTAAAATGCATCTTACCATATCACTACTCACATGAATCCTTTTGAATAAGTCTATGGGAAAAAGACACCATTGGTTCTCTCCTACATTCCAGGTGTATCGAAGATTCAGGAGGTTGAAAACAATCTTTCATTTCATGAGTCCATTCTTCGCACCCTCAAAACAAATTTAGCCATGGATTAGAATCACATGAAGCAACAAGCAGATCAAGGTCATTCCAAACTACAATTTTTGGAAGGGGACCAGGTGTTTCTTCATCTACAACCCTATAAGAAGACTTCACTCAAAAGGGACCATTGTCAAAATCTTACTTCGAAATATTATGGTCCCTATACAATTCTCAAGCGAGTGGGACAGGTGGCTTACCAAGTAGCTTTGCCTAGTCATTCTAAGCTCCATCCCGTTTTTCATGTATCATGCTTAAAGAAGGTGATTGGTACTAAGTTCCAAACTCAAACCAGTCTCCTTGAGTTGGATGAATAAGATTCCATTTGGTTGCATCCCCAAGAAGTCTTGGACCAATGTGAGCATCATCTCCATCAACGCACCATCAAGGAAGTGTTAATGCAATAGAAATATACAAATCCCAAAGATTCCACTTGGGATACGACTACCATTCTGCAACAATTTCCTCATCTCAAGCCTTGAGGACAAGGATTTTTTTCAAGGGGGAGGGCATGCTAGGGACCTAACCTCCCTAATCCCTCACGTAGATAGAATAATATATTTCCATGTAATAAAGGCTGACATTAGTTAATAAGGCCTATTTAATAAATTTTTATTTTGATTTATATAAAAAAGAAAAACTAAAGTTTGTTTATGATCAGTTACATTTGTAGCCTCTTAAAAAAAATATTATAAGTAGTACATTAACCATTCATCCAACAAATTATGAAATTCCATCATTATACAAAATCTGAGATAAAAGACCGAAAACAATAAAGTTTAGGTCCATGGTTCATGATTATATTCCACAATGTGATTTGTTCTAGATTACTAAAATAATCTAGGTTATGTTAGTGTACTTTTCCAATGCATACCTTTCCAATGTAGCCAACTAGTATTAGTTGTAAGATTATGTAGGTATCCTTATCTTCCCATTTGTCACAACTATCCTTTGCTAATGTTGGGCCTCATTTTGCTATTATATATAGTGGGCATCCTCTTGTATTGAAAAACACATAACAAATCTATTATTGGTGTTTTTTGTATGGAATGTAGGCTCATTTTCGATCTAGGTTAGACCCAAATTTCTACATGGTATTAGAGTGAATGCTCCCTACCTTGCTTGTTTGTGTGAGAGCATATTCAACTTCCATTTGCTCCACTGCCTAGTTTTAGCATTAGAGATCATGTCTTATTTCTTATTTTCTTCATTTTTTTTGTCCCATGGTGTCTTATGTTGCAAATCGATCTTTGCTTAGCTCTTGGTGTAGATCTGTGAATTTGTGGGGTTTTTTAGTGTTTTCGAGTGCCATCAATTGTGTCTACATGTTACCTCTTATATAGATATGTTTCATCGATCGTGTCTCTCTTAGAGTCATCATAAGATTACTGAGTGAGATCAAACTCCCTCTCAAATATGTGGACCACCTTTTTTGTTGCTATTGAATTCCTAGTTGATGAGTGGTTGTGCTACAAGAAAGGTCGAACCTATTGACTGCCAAGTATTCAAATCAAATATGCTCTGCTATGATGTTAGGTCATGAGATCGAAACCATAGCTCAAACTATACATTCATATATGAATATCATGTGCCTGAAACATCCCATATTTTTTGCTAGCTCTTTTTCCACTTCGTTTAAAGTGTGATTCCTATTCAAATCGATGGTTCTGCTTCCACGGATTGTGTGTGTGTCTAGTATCTTTGTTGGTGCACCCTTTCTTGTGGATCTTCCTTTGGCTCTTATTGCTTGTTTCTATATTGGAGATTTGGCCCCAAGGCATTTAGTTGTGTAGGTTATTTTTACAATGTTGGTGACTTGGCCTTCCTTGGGGCCCTAGGTACATGTGCATGATCTCTCCAATCGTAGCCTCTCTTATTCATGATCTAGTTATTTCCATGTTTTTTTTACATCGTGGCACAGTGTTCCATAGAAACATACATATCATTAGATTGTGGTTTGCGGATATGTCTTCTATTGTGTGTCTCTTTTGCACACATCTCACATCATCACAACTTTATAGATCTACATGGGTGCTTTTCTTGACCAGATCTATGTATTTGATTGTAGTTATTTATGCACTCACTCTTATTATGAATTGGGGTTTTATTAGATAGAGAGATATAGTTATAATCGGTGATGATAACAACAAAAACACAATGGTTTCCACCATTGGCTTCTGTTAAGAACCCAATATCAATATAGAATAGAAAAACCTCAGAAAAAGTACTCAACGCCTTGAAAAAGAGATAATTTCAGATAATAAGCCTCTTCGAGGGGGAAACCTCCTTTTACCCCACTTAAATTTTCAAGTACAAGATGATTCAAAATGAAAATGTCTCCTTGGTATATATAGGAGACTAGGAGGTATAATTACAACTAATGGCCTACAATCGACATAAATAAAATAACATTACTAATATAATATGCCCCAATTAAGGAGTAATGAGCCAATATTAGGGTTTAACATGCCCCTCCCATTGAGACAAGTGTTGTTCGCAATGCTTGAGTAACTTTGGATTCCTCTGTATAAAAGACTCATCTTCCCAAGTAGAATCTTCATCCAGTAGTTTCCTCCATTTAATGAGATACTCTGAAATGGATCTATTCCTCAGCTGGTGAATTCTTGTGTCAGTGATGGCTTCAGGCTCCAATATGATTTTTCCTTCCTCGTCAAGTTCTGGAAATATAGTTTGAACTGGGATC
>ML795298.1:86550-97686 GCA_009831015.1 Picea engelmannii
TCTCCAATGATTTGGGTTCCCAAAGGTGAACCTCATGTTGAATGTTATCCTTTAAAGTTCCTATGAATACATCAATCAAGTTCTCATCTGGAATATCGGTTGCCTTTATATTCAATCTTTGGAAGTTCTCAATGTGCTCAGTAACTAAACCCTTTTGCTTGAGATTTATCAATTGGCTAAATAAGGTTTTTCTCCTTGTATCCTCATAGTGTGCTATCATTTATTCCGTGAAAATTGTCCAAGTGACGAGTGATTTGCGAGAACAAAGCCATTGATACCATACAAATTGATTAGGTTCTAAATATAAAGAAGCAATTTGTACCTTTTGTGTATGTGGCACATTATGTAGATCAAAGAATTGCTCCATCTGAAGTATCCATGTGATTGGGTCTTTGCCATCAAACTTCCTCATATCATTCTTAGGAATGTGGTTGGTCAACTCAAAGTTAGAGTTTCTCCATTCTTGATTCACCTTCCTTGTGTCCTCATCATGAATTTCATGGGATGCATTTTCACTTTCAGGTGTCTTCTCTGTTACAAAATTTTTCAATACTTCCATGATCTCCTCTTTTAAACCATCCATCTTTGCCTCCAACTTAGCTTCCATCTCTTGTAGCTCATCTTTTGTCACTATATTCTTTTGTAAATCATTTATGTTCCTACGCATTTCTTCACCTTCATCAAGAGTCCAAGTAGGATTTTTTGGAGGCTTATTTGGTGTAGAAGTTCCCTTTTTGGGTGGCATGTTGGCCAAGTATCACTTTTGGACCTTGATTTTGAGGTGGTTCTGTTAGACAATCTTTCTTTTGTTTTATCTCCCAAGTTTCATCCCTTCTCAGTATGAAACTTTATTTTATGTAGTTCTCTAATATTTCTTCTCTGCAATGCCACAGGTCTGATCAAAATTGGATGTGCCAAGTGGAATTTACGGTAACTTCCCCACAACTTGCCGATTTTTGGCCTTTCCAGGAGATCTCACTTGTATAGGGTGCCCCACACAAACTAATTGATATAAAATTATGAAACTTGTACTAGAAATACTACAGACTGTCCACGATCCAATGAAACTAGTCCCACTCAATTTGGATACTCTGGGAAGAATTTATGATTGTTTTACCTGGAACACCTTCTTGAGACTAGTCAATAGGACTAGTTAGATACCCTATCTTACACAGGGTGTATATACAAATTTAAGATGACCCAGAAGCTGAAATTTTTACCACTGATATATTACTAATTTTTGTGAATATCCTCCAGATTTTAGGGTCTAAAACATTACAGAAAAAATTTTATAGCGAAAATTCCGCAATGACTCAGTTTAGGATGATTCCAGAACCCTATCTTGTACAGGTTGTATCTCCGAAAGTATAAGGCCTCAAGAAATGAAATTTGAACCCAATGTACCTTGATCTGTCTAGTAAATATCCTCCAAGCCGTTCCTTCTGTAACATTTTAGAAAACAAGTTATAGAAAAAATTCCAAGGTGTCTCAGATGTAGCAGCGAAACCTCAAGACCTTGAGCTCTGATACCATATGTTAAGAACCAAATATCAATATAGAATATAAAAACCTTAGAAAAAGTACTCAACGCCTTGAAAAAGAGATAATTTCAGATAATAAGCCTCTTCAAGGGGGCAACCTCCTTTTACCCCACTTAAATGTTCAAGTACAAGATGATTCAAAATGAAAATTTCTCCTTAAGAGACTAGGAGGTATAATTACAACTAATGGCCTAAAGCCGACATAAATAAAATAACATTACTAATATAATATGCCCCAAGTAAGGAGTAATGAGCCAATATTAGGGCTTAACAACTTCGCTCTATGTGTGGGATCTCAACCTAGAGGTCATAGATGCTCAGTTAACTGACTTTTTCATTCCTCCAATGACCTCGGTTTTATTTTGTCACAATAGCATGACTTAATGTTACCTTGGCTATGGATATGCCAATATCTTTTACCCTATAGACACCATGCTCATGGGATTAATATTTTTATGGTTCCAATTTTTTCAAGTGGATATGGAGGGGCCATTGGCATGTGGCTTTGTGGTCGAAGGAGGATTTTGTGTTTTGGAGGTTCATGGAATAATTGTTTGCCAATTTATTTTATTTTAGAGGTTATTGGTAGTGTTTTTTCCATAACTCTTCAATGAAGCCTCCATTTTTTGTCTTGTTTGAGGTGTTGAAAAGAGCATTCCATTTTATTTCCAATGATATTGTTGCATGCCACATTTGATTCTTTTTGAGATTCTTATTTTTCCTCATAGGCTAGATAAATTAAGAGAATCGATTCCTCACTTGTACATGGGTACCTATCATGGTCTTCTTTGTTGAGACCCATATCAAGGATTGTTTTCCATGATAGTATTTTTTTTGGTACCTCTCTTTCGCACCTTGAGTAGTGTATTTTGGGCCACTCATGCAAATATTCTAAGAGTGTGACCGAGTATTTATCTCAATGACACTCTTGTTTTGCAAGACTTGGAGCTAGCCACTTTCGAGTGTTTTTTGCATGGTTTTTTTAGCATTGATGTCATGTTCAATTAGCAACTCCATACTTTTCCATCATTTGTGACATCCATTACCATCATCTATGGCCACCTAGTTCAACATTGTGGGGGATGGTGTACAATGCTTCCTCAGGTGATTATTTATGTTTCACCATTTTGTATGTTCGACATTAACTATTTTTTGAGTGAACCTTGTATCAAGCATTGATTCCTATTTTGACTTGATGGTTGCAAAAACTAGTGACCCATGCACTCTAGTGAGATGGATTGACATCCATAAGGGAACTCACTTTATGATGCTTTTGTACATGAGTACCTAATCATAGTTTTGAGTTAGGACTCATTTTAGAGGATCTATCTCTATTCTTGAGAAAGTTTAATTTGTTGTTTTGATTTCTACATGGATCTTTGATGGCATTGATAGCTTGGGGTTACCTAACCCTATTTAGAATTTTGGCCATATTTCCTTTTTTAAACTTTCAAGATCTACAGGCCTCATTGCTTGCTTTATGGTTGATGGTGGTTTCTTCTATTTGAAGCCTTTGTTTTGATTCTTCACCAACACCTATTTTTCTAAAGCATTTATGTGGTGGTTGTCAGTGTTTTCCAATTTCATGCCTCTACAATTGAACCTCTTATGCTTCAAAATTCGACAAAGTTCATTGAGGTTACTTGGATCTCCTCTTCATATTTTTGGTCATACTTCTTGATTGGATATTTCATCCTCCACAGGTCTCCTACTCTTTCCATTTAATGCATCATTGTGAGATCTTCAATTTCATCTCCAATGCCCTTTTCAACACTAGCATTTTTCTTTCTTTTGGAGAGGAGTTTCTTCCTATAGGTTTTTCTCTTTTTCTCCTCTTATGAGAGTTTGTACTTGGGTACCTAATAAGGCATCATTGTCGAGACTTAATTTTTTCTTATGTTTACTCACTNGGGGGGGGGGGGGGGGGGGGGTGTTAGTGTACTTTTTCAATGCGTACCTTTCCAATGCAGCCAACTAGTTTTAGTTGTAAGTTCATGTAGGCATCCTTATCTACCCAACTATCACAACTATCCTTTGCTAATGTTGGGCCTCCTCCCATTGTTACATATAGTGGGAATCCTATTGTATTGAATAACACATAATAGATATATTGTTTTTGTTTTGTTCTTTGGAGTCTAAGATCATTCTCGATCCTAGTTAGAACTGAATTTCTATAGGTTCTTCTATCCATCCCAACTCCATCTTTTGAGAGCCTATAAATATGAGACAGGGATGTATATGAGAAAGATGAAAGAAGATTAAGAATTTCATCATGCAAGGGTCATAATCTAAAATTATTGAAGGCGATTTCTTTGTTAATCCATTTGATAACCATCATTGAGTCTCCAAAGGTTTGTAATTCGGTTACTCCAAACTCTTATTCTAGTTTCAGAATTAGCTTTAAATCCATCATTTCATATAAATTATTGGTTTCTTGACTAATTCTAACTTTAAAATAAATATTATGGTCTGAAGATAGGTATAGTATGACACATTAATCTCCCTTGGAGGAGTTCCCCTATGAAGCACCATCAAAAAAATCCCATGGAACAAGGATAATTTTAAGGATAGAAATTATATATATTTTTTGTAAATAAAGAGATATTATATATTGCCTTCAATATCTGTCATTACAGTGCTTATCTTCTACCACCTGTTTTTCCATAGATGGGAAACCAGAACAGGTGGCTTACTAAAATGTCTTAGACATATTACGTGTAGCATGTTGAACAAAACAAGTGCAAAACAAATTTCCTTAACAAACTACCATACATCTTAAGGTAGACTTACTACCATTTATAAGAGAAAATAGAAAAACCAGAAAGAAAGAAACTAGAGGAGCTAGGTGATGGGTGAACCCGGGCGTCCATGAATGTTGTAGGTTGGGACGAACCTTTGACCACAGGTCAGGAAACGCTCCTTTTCTGGTGCTTCTGACAAGGCATTGAACAGGAGGTCCATTTGTTGCCCGAGAATGCATTGATTGTGCAATTGACTGTTGAGAATCCGCTACATGTCGAAAATAATCTGAAGATGTTCTTTTGAGAGTTGGTGTGAGGTGAGCGGAGGCTGCTCAATTTTCTCCACCTTGTTCTTATGAAGATCCATATCTGTGTTCATGGTCTTTGGAGGATCTTCTTCCAGGGAAATGATGGTGGATTTAATTCGATCAACTTGCCAACTAGGGGAATTTCTTCCTTCACTATGAAACCTCCTATGCCATCACTTTGAACCAGGGAGTCGCCTTGGGAGTTGGGGACAATACTCATCTTGGGAGGGACAATATGAGGAATAATTTCAAGAGGAGAAATTTCCTTCTCAATCGGGCAGCGTCCAGAGTAAACCATGGGATCAAAGAGGGGAGGAGGGGAGTGTTGAGGCAGTTCCAACTAGTTCTGGCCAAGGTTGGGAGAGCTAGTGGTCATTAGAGTGAGTTGCGAGGGGGCAAGCCTGTTACGCCTAGATGAGGAGCTGTAAAATAATGGTCCTCTCTTGGAATTTCCCCTCTCTCTTGGCATGGAGGAGGGGTGAGGGATGTACAGAGTGACTGATGGAGGGGCGGAGGATGAATATAAGTGAAAGAGCTTAGAAAACCCAAGGAACATGAGAGTCTGCAGAAAACTAAGAATGGTGGAGTACGTAAGGGTTCTTACCTTCAAATTTCCCTGCGAATTGACGGAGAGAATCGCCATGAAGGTAGAGGTGACATCTTCCCAAGGGTTGGTACCTACTCCAGTACGCCATGTCTAGTTCGTGTTGTGGGCCATTAAAATTTATGGATTTTCCCATCACACTACCATTACTCATGTTCGAGTGCTGGTCATTCAAACAATGTGGGAGGGGGGTTGGCGGAAGGGGTTAATAACGCCCTTTGTTGCCGGATGCCACCTGTATCTTTTTGTAGGCCATCATTCACCCCATACGGGAGCGGGAGGATAGAAATTTATTAGAAACATTGGCTAATATTACTAGTCCTTAATATGCAAAATGTAAAAATTTTGGAAACGGTTTTGTAAAAATATTCAAATTTCTAAGGATTTTATATAGTTTTTATAAAATTTTGGCTATTTTTAAGGTAAAATAATTGTATTGTATGGAATTTGGGCAAATCATTTTTAGAAAAAAATGGAAATTGGTGAATATTGTTTTGGGAAAAACCATGGAAAATTAGTCCATTAGTGAAATTTATCCCCTAAAATCATCTATTCCATGGAATATTGTTATTTATTCCCACTTCATGTTGACTATAAGGGATAGTTTTTTCCTACACCTATGGATAGGCATTCAAAATGTTTATGGACTAAATACCGCATTTGAGAGGAAGTGTCTCTTTGTCTTCAAACAACTTTAGATTTCTGGCAAGCCATACTCCCTAGGCTATGTTGAGAGGTAGTTCTCTGATATTGAAAGTTTCCTTTCTACTGCACCATGTCTGGAAGGATGTAATATTCCATATATAAAAAAGTATGCATAATAGAAATAAATGGCTAGAAATGGCAAATGAACAAAAATTTAATCATAAAAACACCACAATAATACCAAAATGATACCAGAAGAACACCAGAAAGAGCACTTCGATTATTCAGAGAAGTGTTCACTTGCCTCTTCAAGGGGGCAACCTGTGGTAGAGCAGAGCTCTATTACAATAATATCCAAGACAAAAGTTCTCATACCCTCGACTCCTATTTATACTAAATATTTCTATCAAAAGAACCATCTAGAGGAAGATCCTTCTAGAAGAAGAAGATTCTATTAGGTCTTCTTACATTGGACTTAGTCTTCATTATTTTTAGGCCTTATTAATATTGAACTTTATTACATGGAAATATATTATTCTACCTAGGTGAGGGGTTAGGTCCCTAACATGCCCTCCCCCTTAAAAACAAACTTGTCCTCAAGGCTTGAGATGGGGAAATTTTTGCAGAATGGTAGCAGGTTCCCAAGTGGCATCTGCTGGATTTGTATCTTTCCATTAGACTAACACTTCCTTGATGGGTCGCTAATGCAGATGACGCTCACGCTGGTCCAAAAATGCTTGTGGTTGTAGCCAAATGGATTCTTCTTCGTCCAACTCGGGAAGGGTGGTTTGGGTTTGGCATATAGTTCCAATCACCTTCTTTAAGTAGGAAACCTGGAAAACATGATGGAGCTTAGAATGATTGGGAAAGATAACTGACATGCCACCTGTACCACACGCTTGAGAACCTTATAAGGACCATAAAATTTGTGTGTCAATTTCTGACACTAGTCAACCTTGAAGGAATTTTGCTTGTAATGTTGCAGTCAAAGAAACACTTGATCCCCTTCTGCAAATTGATGTTCAGAGCGACCTTGATCTGCCTATTGCTTCATGCGATTCTGGGCCATGACCAAATTCTCTTTGAGGGTACAAAGAATAGCCTCTCGAACTGTTAGCATCTAGTCAACTGCCTGGACCTTCGAGACACCTAGAAAATATGAGAGAACTGAAGGTATCTTTTGTCCATATACTGCTTCAAAAGGTGTCATGCAAGTAGTTGTATGGTATGAAGTGTTGTACCGTCATTCAACTAGTGGTAATCATTGAGCGCACTAATGTTTCCTTTCCAATGTAAAACACCTCAAATATGTTTCCAAACATGTGTTGACAACTTCAGTTTGGCCATCAGTCTGGGGATGATAAGTTGTGTTGAGATGAAATTGGGTGCCTTGTATCTTGAACAGTTCTTGCCAAAAATTGTTGGTGAAAGTTGGGTCACGATCAAAAACAATAGAATGCGGCATGCCATGAATCTTAAGACATGATCCATGCAAATTTGAGCTACAATGGATGTTGCAAATGGGTGTTGAAGAGCACAAAAATGAGCATACTTGGAAAGACGATCAACTACCACCATAATGACTGATTTATTTCCCGATTTAGGTAAGCCAACAATAAAATCCATAGAGATATCTCATCAAATAGTAGGTGGAATTAGAAGCTTTTGGAGTGTGCCTGAAGATTTGACTGTTTCGACCTTGTTGCATTGAAACACATCACATTCAACAACATAATTATGAACATCCTATTTCATACCATCCCATAAAAAAGACCGTTTGACCCGGTCATAGGTTTTGGTAAACCCAGAGTGCCTAACTGTAGGTCTATCATGAAGCTCAGAAAGTACCATGGATTCAAGTTTTGACTATTTACTTAAATACAAATGACCTTTTTATATAAGCTCCTCATTGAGCCAAGAGTACCCTGGGGAAACTAGAGAATTGGACTGCAATTGTTGTATCAGATGCAAACTTTTGGGATCGTGTAGCCATTCCTGGTGAATATCTTGGAGCCAATCTGGGACAATGAAGGAGAGACAAAAAAGGGACCCTTCATTTTCATATTTTCGGGAAAGTGCATCAACAACCACATTGTCTTTTCCTTTCTTGTAAGTGATATCATAATCATATCCAAAGAGATTAGTCACCCATTTTTGTTGCTCAGGGGAGGAAAGGCATTGTTCCAGAAAATACTTAAGGCTTTGATGATCTGTCTTAATTTGGAAGCATTTCCCCAATAGATAAGGGTGCCAAAGATCCATGGCATGCAAAATAGCCAACATTTCCTTTTCATAGATTAATTTGCCCAAATTTCTCTCGGACAGTTGTTTGCTAGAAAAGGCCAAAGGCCAACCCTCTTGCATAAGGACAACACTAATTCCTTTCCCAGAAGAATCACATTCCAGGACAAAGGTCTTTGTGAAATTAGGAAGGGCCAGGACTGGAGTGGTGCACATGGCTATCTTCAAGGTTTGAAAAGCCTGAGCAACTGCTGGAGTCCAAGTAAAAGAATTATTTGTAAGGACTACAGTGAGAGGTGCCAAAATATTTCCATATTTCTTAACAAACTTGCGATAATAACTTGTTAAACCCATAAATCCCCGCAATATTTTGAGAGTCTTTGGGTGAGGCCAATCTTTCATATCTTCAATCTTTTTAGGATCCACCCTGACGCCGGCCTTGCCCACAAGATGACCCAAGTACTCTACTTCCGAGGAACCAAAATCACATTTAGATTGTTTGAGGAAAATATGGTGCCAAGAGAGAAGATGGAGAACTCGATCTACATGAGCAAGACGGTCTATCCAGGTTTTGCTATAGATGAGGATATCACCAAAGAAGACTAACAAAAAATGACAAAGAAAAGGACAGAAGACATGATTCATGAGGCTTTGGAAAGTGGAGGGATCATTACACAAGCCAAAGGGAACGACCAAAAACTCACAGTGGCCCTCATGAGTTCTAAAGGAAGTCTTAGGAATGTCTACCTCTTTCATATGGATCTGGTGGTAGCCCGAACAAAGATCAAGTTTAGTAAACAACTGGGCACCACTCAATTCATTCAAGAGGTCATCAATGACAGGAATGGGAAATTTGTATTTAATGGTGAGTTTGTTGAGGGCGCGGAAGTCATGACACATGCACCAAGAACCTTCTTTCTTAAGGACCATGACCATAGGAGAAGAGTAGGGTCTTGTACTAGGGCGGATAACACCTGCGTTGAGCAGTTCTTGAACCATTTTCTCAATTTCATTTTTTTGGGAAAAGGGGTGATGATAGGGATGGCTATTAGGAGGAAGGCTTCCTCGAACAAGTGGAATGGAATGATCATGAACACCACAGGAAGGAGGGAGTCCCTGGGGAGTGGAAAAAACCACTTGATGTTTAGAGAGGATGGATTGAAGGTTCGACGACATAGAGGGTGTCTCAGTGTCTTGGATGGCATGGAGTTGGGAAATAATTCCAGAATGACCTTTTTTGAGCAGCTTCTCCATGCAATGGGAGATAATGATCTCTATGGAACTGACGGTGATGCCTTGGAACTTATATTGTTGGCCCTTCTGGTTGAATTACATGGTTAATTCCTTAAAATCCATGAGAATGGGACGCAAAGTCCTTAGCCATTCTACACCCAACACAATGTCACAAACACACATGTCGATAGAAAACATATGAGATTTTAGATGGTAGTCACCAATTTGGAGACACACATTTTCACAATGCCCTCCACATTTCATGGACCCACCATTGGAAATCATGATTTGGGAATTATTGACTACACGGATATAGAAATTAGTTTCATGGGCAATGCGACGATGAATACAATTATGGGTGCTTCCACTATCAACAAGAATACTTTCCTATGCTTGATGTAGCCAATTATCTTGAGGGTTTGGGGAGAAGAGAATCCAGTGAGAGAATTTATGGAAATGACCGGTTCTACTTCAGGAGGGTCTGATGGAGGGGTTATGTTAGTGGGTTCAAGTGACATAGACACAAGGCAAGCCTCAACATCCTCTTCCAAAACATGGCCATAAAAAGCTTTTGTTCCTTACACTTGTGTCCCGGAAAATATTTGTCATCAAAATTATAACAAATGCCTTTGAGTTGGCATTCGGCCATTTCGGCCCTGGTCAATTTCTGGATCTTTAGTGGAGTAGAAGGAGGAGTGGGAATGACTGGTTTAGTGCAAGGAATAAAGGAGGGCTTGCGGTTTTGAGAAGAGACAACATGTTGTGCTTCCTTAGCTCTTTTAGTAGAGTCCACCCAACTCTAAGGCTAAGCCATGAGGACATGAGCATGAATCTAATCCTTGAGGCCACTGATAAAACATTCTCGAAAAAAAGCATCAAACATGCCCTCTGTCCGAAAATCCAGTCGCTCAAAAGCAACTACAAAGTCTTCCACTGTGCTAGATTGTTTCAACTTTTTAAAACGACCTAAATGGTTGGTTTCAATGTCAAAGAATTCATAAATCTCTTCCACAAAGTGTGTCCAAGCCACATATCCTTGGCAGGCATTTTTTCTCCATTGCCACCATTTCCAACATTCTTGATCTAGATGGACAACACTGATGGATTACTGAAAGGTGGGGGTGAATCAGTAATAGAGCAATGTAATCCTTTTTAACCATATAATCCTAGTTTTATATCAATGAAGCATTATTATCCAATAACTACAGAGTAAATAAGCAATGAACAAATGAACAAACATACACATACATAGTACACTAGTGTTTTACGTGGAAAACCAAATCGAGAGAAAACCACATAATGCTTTTTCTTAAATGTCTTGAATAATTACATTCATTGGAAGCACCAACTTCCTTTGTTTTCTAGCTGCAACTGGAAGGAGGCTCCAACCCCCTAGTTTCTCAGGCTACAACCTGAGGGAAGCTCCAACTCCCTAATTCTCTGGCTACAACCAGAAGGAAGCTACAACCCCCTATGTTCTCCGGCTACAATCGGAAGGTGGCTACAACCACCTTTCCTTGCCCTGTCCTGCCACCCTGAAGTAGAAGTAGAATGATGGAACCACTGTCAACCTGTCACTATGAGATATACTGCTATAAACATGTACCAATAAATATGAACCATGCATCAACCTGTACCTCAACATGTACCATAAACAAGTGCATCGACCATGCACCAACCTGTACCAAATAACCTGTAATCAACCTGTACCATAAAAAAGTGCATCCAACCATGTACCAAGTATGTACCAATCATGTGTCAACTACTCATCAAATATGACTCATCAATATGTACCAACATCATCAACTATACACCTCATGTAT
>ML795298.1:98826-130368 GCA_009831015.1 Picea engelmannii
ACTTCACTTTATTATTTACCTTTTAAAATATCTTAAACCACTTTGACTACTTTGACCTTTTGGGGCTTCTAGATGACATATGAGGGTCCTCCAACTTCGTAAGGCCATAACTTTCAAACCATGAGGAGTTATGTGACGTTCCAAATACCACTAGAAATGGAATGAAATGTAATATCCATATAGAATATTATTATCTGAAAATATATCATAACTCATACCATTATCCATCAAACAAACTTGGGTCCATTACCCAAACCTCGGGTCTCCAACTTCTCATGGCCATAACTCTCTAACCATGAGGAGTTATGTGACGTTCCACATACCACCGGAAATGGAATGACAAGAACTATCCATATAGGATAGTTTACCTGAAAAATTCATTGTCCCTCATATCATTATTCCATAATTAAGCATGGGTTCTCTTACTCCGCAAAGCGTCTTCTCGTGAGGGCTTTCACCATAAGGGGACCACTTTGGAGTTCATCCATATTTACTTCTTCTCAACCATGAAAAGAAAATAATGAGTCATATTTACATCAAACAATCTTGGGTCCATTACCCAAACCTTTGTGCTGCGGGGCTTTCTTCAAGGGTTGACATCAATGACAACCAACCTTAATCAACAAACACCATACCATAGTTTGGCCAACTCATCCATACAAAGAAAAATACTGTTCCATTTGAGTTACCCAGCCAGTAGGATCCGATCTGTAAAATTTGGTCACATCCACATGCGGAAGGCGTAGGTCACGTTGAAAGTGATGGGGATGAAAATTCTTGGAATGAGAGGAAGTTTCACCTTCAGTATGAAAAGGGGGGTTAGATACGGGAAGATCTGCAGGGATATGAAGCTTGGCACAGATCATCGTAGCGACAGATTCAAGTTGGGTACTAATTTCTTGTTTGAGCTCATCTTTGAGTTCCACGATTGAGGCAGAAATGGAGGAATGCATCCTTTGATTGATGGTGGCAATATTGGCACTGAGCTTTCACACTTCTTATTGGGTTTATGTGAAATTAGAGTGCAAGGTAGTGAAGCGAGCTTCCAAGTCTTGGCTATGGGTATGGGCCATGATGATGAGGGAACGCGAAAAGGGGTGGGTGGGACCACACAGAAAATGGGTTATGGGGGAAGTGTACCACAACGATCAAGTCGACGAGTGGAATCCAATGGGGTAAAGCTAAAATAAGGGTGTTGGAAGGGGGCCGGGTCCACAAGAAAAAAAAAATGTTGAAAAATGATAGGTATGATTGCGATAAGGAAGAAGAGAGAAATCCAAAGGAATAGGTCTCAAATAATGGTGCCAATAGGATCTAGACTCATGCAGATCTATACTCTGATATGAAGAATACTGCAGTGATGAATTGCCCAAATGGTTAATAGGAAGAAATGTGTAGAAATTTCACAACTCTAATGAAGGAGACACAGTTGCGCTGCAATAGATTTTGTTTGTTTTGTTTTTTTTTCCATCCCAAGGGTTAGGTATTCAAGGGTTCTATAGACAAGGGTTTTCCCTATTCTATAGTTCTCTGATATACATGCAGGGTCCAACAGTAGTACTCGACCCAATATATCAGGGCACCAACTAAGGAGGCTAGATCGTGCCCTTAGTTGTACTACCTAACTACCCAAGTACTAGAGATTATCTTCCCGAGTGATGTTCTTGATGACACTATAGTAGTAAGGCAGTCGATTGGTTTATATATGCAGGACTTTAAGAGATCTAGGCTGATCTATATACGAGTGATGTCTCATGCACTACCACTCGAAGGGGTACCAACAGGGGTTACAAGGGTGGCCAACAGATGTGTGCTTAAGTACCATTTGTATTTCCTGCATGTATGAATCCACGATCGTGGGTTTATGCGCATAACGACATATCTATATAGATTAAAGACGTCGGAATACGTCTCTACCCTGAAAAAAAATTAACCCACAATTTTCTGTCAAGGAAGGTGCTCTGATACCACTTGTAATATTCCGGATATAAAAAAGTATGCAGAACATAAATAAATAGATAGAAATGGTAGATGAACAACAATATAATCATAACAACACCACAATAATACCAAACTTATACCATAAGAACACCAAAAAGAGAACTTTGATTACTGAGAGCAATGTTCACTTGCCTCTTTGAAGGGGAAACCTATGGCAGAGCAGAGCTCTATTACAATAATATCCAAGACAAAAAATTTCATACCCTCGACTTCTATTTATACTAAATATGTCTATCAAAAGAACCATCTAGAGGAAGATCCTTCTAGAAGCGAAAGCTTCTATTAGGTCTTCTTACATTGGACTTATTCTTCCTTATTGCTAGGCCTTATTAATATTGACCTTTATTACATGGAAATATATTATTCTACCTACGTGAGGGGTTAGGTCCCTAACAAAGGCCTCTTCAAGACTTCTTCCTTCTTTGAATTTCCCAATCCCTATTAAACTTTCCACCTCTTCCATACCTCCTTGGAGTATGGACATTCTAGCATGAGGTGAACAATAGTTTCTTCTGCTTGATGACATTGACAACACCATCTTGGCCCTATAAAATTCCTCTTTTATAGAACATCCTATGTAGGTTCTTTATTGAGTAAACTCAGCGACATAAAGTTCTTGTTTTTTGTGGGACATTTTAATTTCCATAAAAATTTCCACCACTAGATATGTTGGTATTATCTTCCTTCTACTAGTGCTTTGTAGCCTAATATAAGAAAATATGATTATGCAGGATTCAAAGACTAGATCAAATGGTCCTCTTCATTGTTGTCTTTCAATAGGGCTATGTATCTTTTACATTCCTCTACATACTCTGCCCCCAACCCATTTTCTTTCCATGTTAACCATTGTTAATGCCAAGTAATGGCCCTTGCCCAATTTCAACCTGTCAAATATTGAAGTAATCCATGGTGTCTCCACTCAATGAACTTGTGACATAGCGCGTTCGTTTGTGGGATATTAAAAATACCCCTAATTTCACTAGATATTGATAAATAATTCCCCAAATATTTTTGTTTAACCCCCTCCCAATAATTTTTTCCAATAAAAAACTATATTTTCACTAAACATCCCTTATTTTTACCAAATATCTCTTTTTATATCCCCCAATACATATAACCCCCCCCCTCCTGCCAATAGCTACAATATATTGACTATATTTTTCATAATTTAAAAACCCCCTTTATGAATGAACATGAAAAGATATTGGTCAATAAAGTGAAGCCCCTGTGAAGTAACATTTGTTCCTTGATTATTGAATCATTTGGAGTGAAAGTATATGCTTACCTTTACTCCCTACCTAGGGATCAAGATTGATTTGAAATATATCCCCTTTTCCAATTTGTCAAATCAACTAGTTGTCAACTAGATGGAAATAATGGATAATAACTTTCCATATTATTGAGGCATTATTATGTTATTTGATAGGACTTATTATCCAATCCTCCATTGTATTGGGGGATATGTACTTTTCTCTTACTACATGGACCCATAAACATGTTCCTTGAATTAGCCTCCACACAATTTTTTGAGCAAGAGCTTTGAAAAGAGATAGGAATTTTTGAGGCCTCATCCTCCAAAGGATTTTGGTAGTGCCAAAATTTTTCCTTGAGGCCAACACCACACCTTTATATTTTTGGTCTCCAGACCATATAAACTTGTAACAAAGTTTTCTAATGGTTTATAGAACACCTTTTGGGACCCAAGCAAGAAAAATCCAATAAAATGGAATTGTCGCCAAAACTGTTTTTACCAAAACCAGATAGCCTCCCCCAGACAACCATCTATTGCACCAGATGTTTATTTTCTTATCCACTTTCACTATCAATGATTTCCAATCACATTTTTTATATTGGTTTGGCTTCAAATAGAAACCTAGATATTTCAGAGCTTGCTCCAAATCAATCACCTTAAAGGGAAATAGCTAAGTAATAAAGTTATTTTCCTATTAATATATCCCCAAAATATCATTAGATATTTTTCCATATGAATAACCATTCTATTTGCTTTGCAAAATAATTGCATGATACCATATAATTTGTTTTTGTATATTTTAAAAATCGATTTAAATTTTCACAACTATCTTCCTTTTTTTTTATCTTAATGTTATCTAAATCATCTTCAAAATAAAAAATTGATGTGTTGAATTATCACTAACTTTTCATAAAAATAAAGTGTATTATTAAAATCCATTTAAATGAATTTAGTTTGTATAGCATGTACTAAGTCCTTTTGTTAAGAACCCGCAACTGGTCACACACCAAAAATGGCGACCTGCCAAACTCTGGCAGTGACTCTGTGGTTTAGCAGTGCTCTACTGTTGGTGGTAGATTTTAGTTAGGATTAAGTGGCGAGAGGTGGAATCGAGATGTGGAAGAGCGAGTTTTTTTTTAAACCAACAACTGGTCACTCAACAACAATGGCGACATGCCAATATTTGGAGGTGACTTAGCTATTTTAGCAGTTCTCTTCTATGGATGGTAGCATTTAGTTAGGTTTTAGTAGTCTTAAAGACTCCTCTAAATTTTTATTGTGATAACCTTGGATGGGATGGGCTTCTTTGAAACTGTCTTTTTGGTCAGTTGTTTCTAATGTTTACCGGAGTTGTTCCAACATCTATAGTTGTTTTATTTTGTTTTTCGTGGTTTGTGGATCCCCTAGTGGAGTCTAGGTGTCCTACCTTTGTGGTTGTTGGAGCTTCCATGATGGAAGCAGTTGTCAGTGCACTTATGAGTACGACTAACGAGGAGGCCTGAAGGATGGTAGGATTCTTTAACACACCTGTAGAGACTCCCATCACCTTAACTAATTCAACGACCCGCTTAATTTCTTTGACGCCCGTCCTTGCCCCTGACTTGATGGTTCCAGGAGTGCCCCTTGTTACTACAACTATGCTCCTTGCAATCAACTCTAATGTTTTTTTTTTCTGGGTCAAGTTCTGATGATACTCGAGGAAGGAAGGAATTTGACAGTGGTTGTCCTCAGACTAAGTCTTACAAACCTCCTACTGCTACGAAGCCTGCGACCAGGAGGAAGTTTCCAACAAAACTATGGATTCCTAATCTTTCATGACGTAGGATGGTTTTGGGGGACGACTTAGGCTTAGAGGAGGCGGTTAACCTGCCTCTAAGCACACTGGTGGGATGCTTTTCTTACCGCTCCAGGTATACTACATCGATGTTGGATTGGGTTCACCGCTTCTCGGTCCTGTTACTGGGTTACGAACTAGAGGTAGTGTTCCTCCTAAGAGGATGGTTCATTTTTAAGTTTATGACACCAGAAGATACAACAAAAATTATGGATACCATTTGGATCTTTGATGAAGGGAGCTTGATGCTCAAGCACTGGAGGTTCAGTTTTGATCCAGTCAACGACTATTTCCAGTATAGATATCTTTGGGTATTGCTCTCGGGTTTACCCCTAAACATTTGGAATGAGAAGGCATTGTCTGTTATTGGAAATACTCTTGGGCATTTTACAAAAGTCGATGAATAGGCACTAAAGGATTCAAAAAGAAGAATGGGAAAAATCCTAGTTGTGGTGGACATACAATCGGGTATCTTGGAGTCTTTAGACATTCAGTGGCACGACAACACTATACGCCAAAAGCTATATTACTTGGGATTACCATTTAGATTTACTTTGTGCCGTAAAACTGATCACCTGCGAAACGAATGTTCGGGTTTCTCGGAGGAGGAGGAATCCAAAAATTTGCACCTCAGAAAGGATTATTGTTTTGATTCGTCGGGCGTTGACTCTTTTTCTCATGCAGTTGACATATTTGATCATGTGGATCCTTCTAGCCTAACGGCACATGACTCGGTAAAGGGTAAGTTAAAAGTTATATGTTCTTCTTTTTATTTCATGCTTACTTCTTGGGAAAGGGATTCACTAGACTCCCACTATCATTTTCTGACTGTTTTAGACCCTCCACANCCCCCCCCGAAGCTTCGAGAAGTTACTTGTGAGACTAGTTCTCTTCTTGTGGAGAAATCAAAGGCCATCACTAACCCTGGTTTAGTGACTTCTGATTTTATAGCAACCAAACATTTTTTAGACTCACCTTCAGTTTCCTTGTCTCGCTTTGAGGGCTTATGGCCTATGTCAAATTCAAAATTACCAGAAACTAGGGATGGGTCTATTGAGGAGGATTGTTATTGCTCCATCCTTCCGCGATATAGATAATCTGAGCTTGGTGAGTGCTCCTTGGGGGAGACACTAGAATATGTTTTTTTGTCACATCATGTGGTGGATAGTCCACACTCGATTCCTATCTATCAAGGGTGGAATGTTTTTAATACTAGAGATCTGGGACACTCAGGGCTGAGTCTAAATCTTGGGGGGATCAGGGCACTGACTTCACTTAGTCAAAAGGACTAGGGTTTGAGATTTCACCCATCAAAACTCGGAGTGCACGTAAGAAAGCAACGATTTTGCTACCTGGTTCTGACTCATTACCTACTTTTGTGACTGACATTGGGGTGCTTAGAGGCATGAAATCCCTTGCTCGGGAAAAATTATGATCCTTCTATCCTTAAATCCCATAGGGGTGGGGGAACCCTAAAATCCACCTCCATGCACATATTGTTGCATAAGATGCACATGGATATTATCTTTTTAAAGGAAACACTTGTTGATGATAAAAAAGCTAGAGGTTTTATGTTAACCTTTTGTCCTGGTTGACTTTCATGCGAGTTAGTTCTGTGGGAGCTTATGGGGGATTGCTGGTAACATGGGATCCAAATAAGTTAGAATTGAATCCTTTTATTTTTTGTGGGGGAATTTTTTTGTCGGGTTTCTTATTGGAAAAAAATAGTCAGATCCACTTACTCAATGTTTACGGGCCCTGTAGTGATAGGAAATTTTTCTGAGAGTAGGTGGCAACACGTGAGTTGTTGGACTCTAATAATATAATTGTTGCAGGTGATCTAAATATTTCCACTAGAGTGGATGAGGTTTGAGGAGCCTTAGCACATTTAGACAACTTGGTCGGGTATTTCAAAGACTTGTTTCAATCTCATCACTTAGTGGACATGCTCCCAGATGTTTTGGTTCTGACTTGGAGAAATGGTAGAGCGGGGAGTGCTTATATTGCCAAAATATTGGATCACATTTTAGCAGCAGAATCTTTATTATTTCAAGTGGGGCGCTTCAGATCTTGGGTGGAGTACCCATTCTTCTCTGATCATGCCCCTGTGGTTTCTCAATTTGAATTTCAACTTTTACCAATGACTTACCCATTCAAATTCAACTCTTCATGGCTGCGGGAGACAAAATTTGAGAATCTGGTTAATGCGGTATGGTTGGACCAGGGTTTGTTTTATGTGAAATGGATATCCAGGTCAGGTTTGTGTGGAAATTAAAAGAGATAAAAAAGAGGACAAAAGCATGGCATCGTCAACTGAGATTTGATAATCTTCGTAGACTAGAACAACTAGAGGAGGAATTGCACTCAACTTACCTTTCTTCCCCGTGGGATGGGAAGGATATTTCTTCTGACAACCTTATAAAAATTTTGGAAGTGGAATGAAATTATTTTCTCCTCCTCAAGGAAGAGCTCTGGAGACAAAGGAGCAGAGCGACTTGGCTAAAAATTGGTGACTAAAACACTAGATTTTTTCATAATTTTGCAACGACACGCAGAAACAAGAAACATATTTGGGAAATCTTGGACGAGGATGGAAATCATCAAAGGGGTCAAGTGCAATGATCAAATTTGAAGGGTGGGGCCTAATTTTAGTGAGAAGGGTATATATCCATGCTTCCCTTCCATGATGAAAAGTTAAAAAAAAAAAATTACATTTCAATCAACAAAAAAAAATCAAGTACACACTTATAAAAAAAAGTGCTAAACAAATTATTACCATTTCATTCAATAATTTAGCTAACCTGGTTGTTAAAATGCATGATTTTGGAGGAAACCTGTTCTATAAATTTCTAAATTTAACTAGACCATTAGAAACTCAAATTCGTCCATTTTAAATGCACAAATTCCATTGTTAGTTGTTAAGGAACTCTGTGATGTTAAAGTCAAAAAAATCAATCCATGTTAAGGGTGGTGTGGTTGAGGTTGGGTTCAATCCTCAGGTGATTTTGACGGTTTATATGCCCATGAGTCATGGTTTCTAGTCCAGCAGGTCATGGACAAACTAGCAAACAAACAAAAAAATGCTTATACAAATATCACATCAAGTTAAAAGAGAAGATTTGAAATTTAAGAAAAAAAATCTCAAGATTTCAACTAAAAACTAAGATATTACAAAAATAACATTGTATTTTCATTTGTTATGTATAAACTTCAATATATAGTGAAATTTAAAACCTCAAACAAAAAAATATTGCAAAGATAGATTCTAGGAACACTAGAATCTTGTTAGAGTTCTCAACAAATCATAGTTTCACACTAGTTGAAATTTTTTAAAAGCCATTAAAGAAGATATACAAAAATTACAAAAGTCACAAACCATTAAGAAGAAGATGGACACTAAAATATTATATTGCATATTTAAAGTGTCATTAGAAGAAATTAGAAACAAATACTTCATTTCTATAGACTCCATCAAAAGCTACAAAAATCCACATCAAAAACAAAGATAATGAAATCCAACTAATTTCAAACCAATTTTTAAATTGACAAAACTTAACAAGGAAAAAACCAAATAAGCTTAAGGACAGTTACAGTATAAAGCCAAATGAGGGAAAATGTCTGGACAAATTTCAAATATGAAGATATACTTTCTATTATCTAGGCCTCTAAGTGTAAAAAAATGAATAAATCATGTCTTAGCTTATGCAAAGACATGATGATGATTTTGTGAAAGTGTTATTTATGTTAGACACATGATAGAAATAATGGTTCAATATACAACCTCGATACCAACTTAGAAGTACTCGTTGTCTTCCCTTCACATCAATCTATCCCTAGTTCTCTACAGTCAAACAACACTACACTTGTTTGATTTGAATTATGTATTGCATACAAATTGCATGTGTTATGGATGATTGAGAGTAATTTTGTGCGTGGTAGAAATATTTTGGAATGAATAAACAGATGGAATGTGCATGAAAGTCTAATTCATGGAAGCCACGAGAAAAATATCATCCCCGCTCCTAGATCCTTGAAGAGTTGGAAAAGAGTAGTGATTGTTTCCGAACAAGATCCGATATCAGAGTTATAGTCTTTCCTTATAATGAGGATGGTTTTCATGGGAAATGACTACCTCCTTAGATGTAAATCTTTGAGTTGCTGAAACATTAAATATTTTTGGACAGTATGTCTATGATAGACTATGGTTCGTGGGAAATATTTATGAACATTCAACAAACAAACTTAGCTATATATGGACAATTTTAAGTGAATGATATATGAAAGTAACTTATCACTGGATCTTATGATGAACCATTTTCTTAATGGATATTGAAATAATGATTATTTATGTGCAAATAAACTCTTGATAGTTATTATTTAAAAGAAAGAAGGGAAAAAAAGAATTGAACTGATGAAAGCCAAACTCATATGTGATGACTCTTAGGCAGAAATGAAACATAAAGTGACTAAAACTTCTAGGTGGTGGGCAACAAATAACCTATACTTATTATTGTTTTATTTGCCAAAACCCTCACCTCTTATTTACTATAATTCCATGCCATAACTAAAAGGTACTTGAAGGAGAACTATTTTCTAGTCTCTTATCTCCTCATAAAGGAGAATTGTGGGAGACGTGAAAGGGGAGAAGAGAACAAGTATGCCAGAACTTTGTCGAAAATTTGCACACTGCATTCTATTATCCTTCTTATCAAACCTTAAAAACCTGACAAACATTGTAACAATTGGATGGATTACAAAAAGGTTCTTGTTCTTGAGTAAAATAGTCTACATTGTCCATGGAAGGTATATTTTTTCCTCTATTTTATTTTTGGTGTTAGTTTTGTAATCGCTGAAATTATGTCCTTTCAACCAAATATTAACATAGATTACACAAAGGAATTTCTCAACATTTCAACCAAAGATTAACATAGATTACACAAATCACAGTGTATTTTTCCTATTTCAAACTTGAAACAATAAAAAAATGCAAACCTGGATATTGAATGCCCTTGCTTCCAATTGGACTTGAATGCTCTTTTGGGCCTCTTGGATGTTGGTTCTTCTTCAAGAAGTTTTGCACTATCTGATTCATGGCCTTCAAATGGATGATCATATACTTCATTTTCAGATTTGCATGGTTGATTAGAGCATTGAGGAATACCAAATGCATCAGTTATTGAACATTATTTTTTATCCTTTTTAGGACGACCCAGAGGTGACATTTTTCAATAATTTATACCTATACACAATAAAAAAAATAGGGAATATAAAAATACAAATTAAATGGGAATAAAATCATTTGTATGTATCTTTACAATGAGTAACATTAATCCAAACATGTTTTTCTTTAACTGTCAATATTGATCCACCAAAACTCAATACTACAATTGAAACTACATATATCGGATTTTCATCAAACAAAAAATCTGGACAATTCAGATTTTTAGTAACAATGACTCTTGGCTCTTAAAGGACACTTCATACAACATTATCTTGGGAGCCATGGATATATAGATAACTATATTTATCTTCTATATTCTATTTTTATTTGACATACGTCTATGTTAATTATTTTATAATTGCCATTTTTTAGTAACAGAATGGCTTATCAGTGTGGATCTTTAAATGTTTATAATGTCAATAAGTATGTCCCTTTTTGTGGATATCTTGTTGTCTCTTCTTTTCAAGATCTTGCTGTCGCTTTTGTAGAGATCTTGATGTCCCTTCTTTTGAAGATCTTGTTGTCCCTTTTTGTGGAGATCTTGTTGTCTCTCCTTTTCAAGATCTTGCTGTCCCTTTTTGTGGAGATCTTGCTGTCCCTTCTTTTGAAGATCTTGTTGTCCCTTTTGTGGAGATCTTGTTGTCTCTTCTTTTGAAGATCTTGTTGTCCCTTTTTGTGGAGATATTGTTGTCCCTTCTTTTGAAGATCTTGTTGTCCCTTTTTTTGGAGATCTTGATGTCCCTTCTTTTGAAGATCTTGCTGTCCCTTTTTGTGGAGATCTTGTTGTCCCTTTTGTGGTGTTCTTGCTGTCCCTTTTTGTGGAGATCTTGTTGTCTCTTCTTTTGAAGATCTTGCTGTTCCTTTTTGTGGAGATATTGTTGTCCCTTATTTTGAATATCTTGCTATCCCTTTTTTTGGAGATCGTGCTATCTCTTCTTTTGAAGATCTTGATGTCCCTTTTTGGGGAGATCTTCTTGTCCCTTATTTTGAAGATTTTGTTGTCCCTTTTTGTGGAGATCTTGTTGTCCCTTATTTTGAAGATCTTGTTGTCCCTTTTTGTGGAGATCTTGTTGTCTCTTATTTTGAAGATCTTGCTATCATTTTTTGTGGAGATCTTGTTGTCCCTTATTTTGAAGATCTTGTTGTCCCTTTTTGTGGAGATCTTGTTGTCCCTTCTTTTGAAAATATTTTTGTCCCTTTTTGTGGATATCTTGCTATCCCTTTTTGTGGAGAACTTGTTGTCCCATCTTTTGAAGATCTTGTTGTCCCTTTTTGTGGAGATCTTGTTGTCCCTTCTTTTGAAGATCTTGTTGTCCCTTTTTATGGAGATCTTGTTGTCCCTTTTGTGGTGTTCTTGTTGTCCCTTCTTGTGGGGTACCTTCTATTATTTTCTCATCTATGGTCAATACCTTGTTGTCCCTTCTTGTGGGGTACTTGCTGCAGTTGTCTTGTGATGGTCTATACCTTGGCAAAACTGTCCATATGGCAGAGATCAAACCCTAGAGGTTTGATCCATGAACCTAAAACTATTTCTGAGCATATTTTAAAGGTTTACATTCACACATGTGACAGGTACATATTTCATAGATCGGGAGGTAAGCTTGAGGTTTGTCTTTTCACTCAAAAAAATTGTTTATACTTAGAATTTATTTTAGATCTGTCTATTTATTTTCTCATATATGTTGATCTAGTGAACAGAAAATTAAAAGGGCATTATTGTTTCTATTTTTTTCCCAATTTCAACAATAGTTGTTTAACCTTAAGTATACTTCTAATGCTAGATATTATCTCACGCCATTCCCTTGAAAGGTAAAACCACATTATTTAAACATGAGCCTAACCTTGTTTCTCCTCATAAGACCCCTACATATATGCCTATGGTTCTCTGTGATTTAATTCCATGATGAGTGTTCAAGAGAATGATCTCAAAGACAACACGGTAGTTGTGGCCAAAGGGAAAGGGTTAATAAAAAATTTGTCCCCTTTGTTCCAACAAAAACCACTTGTACTAGAGGAATTATGCATCTATAAGATAGATGCAAGTAGGTTGGACATAAATTTTGACTTTTTTGTTTAATCTGGGGAAGCTCAGGGTTGAAATGTAATTCCAGGCTTATTAGGCACCTGCATTCTCTTGGGAGGTCTACACCAATCCCTTACAATTTTTTCAGTTATCATGGTCTAGCCACTTATGATTTCACTCATAGCAATCTCGGTGCCATAGGGAACTCTCAGCTGAAATACACCTGAAAATATACAACCAAGAAACTCTAAGGGAAAGGTAGCAATTAACTGATGATGGTAGATTGGAGGTAGGGTGAATTTGTTGTTGAAGGAACATTTAGTTGGAAGTAACAACATAGACATTTTACTGAGCATATTTTTTGTTACTGTAACAAAGGTCGTGTAGGTTGTTGTTGATATTACCTCCATAACCTAGGGATGAGAGTTGGAGAGGATGCAACTTGGTGGCTCCCCCTGGTAGCAGCAATGAGAGGCCATACTAGGGCAAAGAAGGATAAAGTATTGATCAATTGGTTGTAATATGTAATCAGTCATAGGTTGAGTCCTTTCAGTAAAGGTTTGTTTTTTTCAGTTCTAGATAGCCTCTAGTTTAGATGAGCATATTCCTAGTAATAATGTTTTTGGCATTGGCAATGCACAGACCTTTCGTTATGCTATTTCATATATTAAGAATCAAAATCCTTTTGAAGTTGTCTTTGAGCATCTAATTCTCAACTATGAAGACTTTGTAAATATGTTTATCATAATTAGTAAAATTTTAACCGAAGAGCAAAATGGCATGTTAGCTAAGAGAATGCATATTGAGGATTGCAATAAATGTGTCATTCATTGATAGTTGTTTAAAATGCTTCAAGTTTTTGGGATAGCTTTATATGTGAGTATTGTACATGTTCTATTGTTCATATTTGTCCTTTTTATCT
Source organism: Picea engelmannii (assembly GCA_009831015.1). Taxonomy (NCBI): domain Eukaryota; kingdom Viridiplantae; phylum Streptophyta; class Pinopsida; order Pinales; family Pinaceae; genus Picea; species Picea engelmannii. The sequence goes on from ML795298.1 coordinate 112,080, forward strand.
TACATTCAATTGTTTTTTTAGAAGCACTGCATATTGTATTTTGGGGGATGTTAAATACCCGTGTAGATAAAAGGAGAGCCCCCCTTTTTGAAGAAACTCTGTAACGATTGTAACTTTTTGCAACTCTTTTGTATTTTTGATTCTATGGCTAGTGTAGCTAAACGACAAAAGATCATGAAATTTAAATTGTCTAACCTTCAATAAAAGTCATTTGTGAATCAAAATTAATGGGACTATAACTAAATAACTATAAACACAACATATGTGTTTGAACTCTTTTAAGTATCCATACTTGGAAATTTTTATTACATCGTTTTGTTGGAACCAAAACACATTGGATGTAAAAAAATTATTCCTACGGACACAAAACGAAAAAAAAAATATTCTAATAGTGTCAAAGCATAAGCTTTGATTATGCTTTACTAAGATAAAATAACATAATTAAGAATTCATACCAAATTTTGTTATTCTCCTTCTTGTTGCTAGAGTTGTAAGGAAAAACAGACAAACTTAGACATTGATTTTAGAGGTTTTTTATCTATTCACTGATATGGACCGAATGTTGAAAAGAGCAATTTCAGGCCAGTTTAAGGTAGGTTTCAGGACAACTTAGATCCAACAAAACAAAGAAGCCAATTAAATGAGATAAAACAACCTTAACTACAAAACTACAACCAACCTTCAATGTCATTCTATCATCTAGGAAATAAACGGGAAATAAACCCTATGTTAATTTCAATATTACAGTGCAATAAAATTAACGGGAAAGAAAGTTGAAACCCTGTGTTAATTTCAATAGAAATTTCACAAACAAACTTGAAACCCCAATTGAAACCTGGAGATACTGCAAATCGGACCTTGGCTTTCTGGTTTGGCGAAGTTGTCCCCTCGTTCTAAACTCTGAAAGTCATTGTTACTAAAAATTCCAACTTCCAAGCAGTGGCGTCTTGGCCCAAGGGTATAGTGAATCTGGGAGAAATGGGTGAAAGTAGAAATCTGGAAAATGGACCAAAGGTTCCACAGAAAACCTAAAAAAAACTTATAACTTCCAAGCAATGGCGTTTTGGCTAGTACATATAGTGAATCTGGGGGAAATGGTTGCAATTGGAAATTTTGAAACAAGACCAGAGACTCCATAGAAAACGTAATGGACATTGGAGATTCAAGCACTTCGAAGAGGAAAAATGGTTTCGTATCGTGAATCCATGATCGGATAGCACATTAATTCTCACCTAACTCAACAACTACAATTAATTCCCTTCCCTGCTCCATTGCTCCAAGTTTGGTAAATTTCGCACACATCAAACTTTATCTATCTGTACAATGTACTCCAGTCACCCAGTTGGTAACAGTGCCTGCAAATTTTAATGACGGGCAATTTAAAATATTACCCTTCCTAGGAAATTTTAGGTTCTTTTTAACATTTCGGGAATAATTTTCAAAAATTAATTTTTTTTTTTTTTTTGACGTGGAATTATTTAATAACACTTCTAGGATGTGATAGACACCCTTTGACGGGATGTGACGTGTTGAATTTTTATCGCTGGTCAAGTGGACCTAAAAAGTGAAGCTATGAAACACTTTAAAATCTTTTTTAAAATTGGCATCATGCCTTCCCCTTTGGATCAAGCTTATACAACCAATCTCTTTCATTTCTTTGTTGATGAGGAGGATCACAATCTTCTAGATCGTCCTTGCGCAAAGTCAGAGTTTTGGTAGGTCCTAAAACATTTTTCCAAAGACAGGAGTCCAGGCCCTGATGGATGGACGATGGAATTCTTTACACAATTCTTTGAATTACTTGGTGATGATCTGCTTAAACTTTTGGAGGATACCAAAAGTAGAGGAAAGGTCCATAGCTCTTTAAACTCTACATTTTTAGCATTGATTCCAAAGGAAAACAAGACTATGACCTTCGATGACTATATACCTATTGCTCTTTGCAATTTATGTTATAAGCTGATTGCGAAGGTGACTGCAAATAGATTGAAGCCTATTCTCTCAAAATCACTGTCAAGTGAGCAATTTGGCTTCTTAAAAGGTAGGAAGATACTGGATACTATTGGGACCACACAAGAATGTATTCACAGTATAAAACATAAAAAGCTACATGCAATTATTTTAAAGTTGGATTTAAAAAAAGCCTATGATTGTGTTACTTGGGACTTTCTCAGGTTGATTTTGATTAAAACGAGTTTCAGTTTACTTTCTATAAACTTGATCATGAGTTGTGTTGCCAGTTCTTCCTTTGTTGTTCTAATTAACGAGGAGGCCTCTTCCTTCTTTCAGAGTGAGCGAGGTTTGAGACAAGGTTGCCCACTGTCTCCTTTATTATTCATTCTAGTCATGGACAATTTTAGTTTGTTGCTGAAGAAATCCCAGGGTGAGGGAGGCTTGTCTGGGGTGAAAGTTTCTCGTATTGTTAAAATTCTCCATCTGTTTTTCGTAGATGACATTTTAATTATGAAAAAGGACACCTTCGAGGAGTGGACAGAGAGAAACTCACTCCTGAAGATATTATGTGGTTTGGGCCTGAAAGTTAATTTGAGTAAATCAACCTTTTATCGCTCGGGTATCCAAGGAGAATTACTGGAAAAGTTTAAATATGTCTTCTCCTTTAAATTTGCTGATCTGGCGGAGGGATTCAGATATTTGGGATATTTTTTAAAAGCCGAAAAGTTAAAATTTACAGACTGGAGCTGGCTTATTTCAAAGATTGAAAACATAATTGGTCACTGGTGTAATAGATGGTTATCTATTGGTGGGCGCTTTATTTTGATAAAATCTGTCCTGGAATCACAGTCTGTATATTGGATGGCACTTGTGGCGGTACTTAGATCAGTTTTAAATAAAATCCGACAGTTGGTTTTTTATTTCCTTTGGTCGGGAGGTGGTTCGACACAACATTACCATATTTGCAGCTGGGAGGCGATCTCAAAACCAAAGTTTTATGGTGGTCGGGGGATTACAAACTTATTTCACTTTAACCTTGCGTTGGTTGCCAACTCATTGTGGAGAGTGTTAACAAAACACAAGATCTGGCATAAGGTAATTAAGGATAAGAATCTTCCCTATACTTCTATCACCACTTGGCTCAGATAGGCTACGACAGCTCAGCCTTTGGCCTCTCAAACCTGGAAAAACTTAACAAAGTCCCTTCCTCTCATCACTCATTGGCTTAGTTGGTTTTCGGGTAATGGTCAATCACTCCTTTTAGGCCAAGATAATATTCTGGGTAGTGGTACTTTAACATTTCTCTCTTCGGACCTCTTAGTAGTGCTGAAAGATAGAAATATTAGATACCTTTATCAAGATAGGGCACAAAGTTTGCAGGGTTTATATATTGATCAGTGGAAAAGTAGCATGGATCTGGGCCTGTCGGGTGCTCTAGCATCTAAATGGAGCTCCTTCTGTAAATTTATTATGTGTTTGGGTATCCACCTTCAACATAGTGAAGATCTCCTTATCTGGATGGGCGTCGATAACTCGGGCTGCCTCTCTGTAAAATATGTAAACTTTGGCAACTCCAGGTAACAGGTTGGAGGAGGAAATTATGGTCATGGAACATTTCTTTGAAGATCAAATTGTTCACTTGGCTCACCGTGGAGGATAAAATTCTCACTCAGGAGAATATCCTTAAAAAGTGTTGGGAAATACCAAGTATTTTCCCTCCATGCTCGTGTGGCCCGAATTCGGTTATGCATGATTTTGTATATTGTTCATTCACTCTTCAGGTGTGGCAAAAGTTGTACTATGCACTCTAGATTAGCACAATTTGGGAAGGCAACTCTCTATCAGACTGTTATGCCAAATGGATAAAAAAGAATGGAACTTCATAACGTTGCCTTCCTTGGTCTGTTGGTGCATTTGGATGGAAAGAAACAAAAAAAAAATTGAAAATCATAATCCATCTTTAGAGTTGGTGTTTCAAAAAGCTTTAGGACTTCAAAAATTCACAGAAGGAAAGGGTTCCCAAAGTGGTAAGGGTCCTCAGATACAAAAGACTCTAGTTTTTACTATGCAAAATATAAGGTGGTTCGACGGTGCAACTCAAGTGCAAAATAGAAATTTGAGCGGAGCAGGGGGAGTCATCAAAGTCAATGAGGATATTAGCTACAAGTGGACTTTTAATTGTGGTCTTGAGACCAATACAAGGGCATAACTCTTAGGGGCATGGGTGACCTTATCATTGGCAGTCCGATTGGGACTAGACCAGCTCCAAGTTTTTGGTGACTCAAAAGTTATAATTGACTGGCTAAATAGCAGGGGAAACTTAAATGCATATGCTCTCTTGGGATGGATGGACAAGATCAGGGCCTTAAAAAAATCTTTTTAAAACATCATTTTTGATCACTTATTTAGAGAATAGAATACAATAACTGATGCACTTTCAAAAAAAGCCTTGAAAGCTCCAGAAGGAATGATCACCTACAACAAATGGATCGAAGGACATGAAGGTCCTTCATATAATTTGCAGCTCTATTAAGGATCCTGGCCCTTTCAATATTTCTGAAAACAATTTGTGTTCCATTGATCTATGTATCTTCCTTAGGATATATGCGGAAGCTTAGTTTTTTTTTTATATTTTGTTTTTTGTAAAAGATGCTCTCCATTTTCTATTTTGTGGGAGCTCTTGTTTGGACTAGATACTTACTCATAGTTGAGATGGATGTGTATCCTACATCTGAGAAGGAACACACTCTTTTGGTGGGGTTGGGAGAATTATTACTTTAGCATGAATGATTATCATGTAGATGTGACTTGTATATGAAAACACTATATATATCAATATATTGGGAAATTTTCTGCTGGAAAAAAAAATCCTTTTATTAAAGAAGAAAAATCAATTGATCTCTCATCAACACATATATATATTCTCCCTCATATACACATTATTTACATGACTATTATTAAAATAACAATGCCCAATCCTAATCACCAAATCACAACCCAACAAATAAACTTAATTAAATAATCAAAATGCCAAATAATCATTCATTAAAAAAAAAACTATGTTGCAAAGTACATATAACTATGGGATTGCCTACATTGTCACCGCTCACCCTCCCTATATTAGCATGGGAGAGTAATTGGAAAACACAAAAAATTCTCATAGATATGATTAATTCACAATTAAAATGCCAAGTCCATTGTAAAATATTATTCACAAATATTTTGTTAACTTATGTAATGTATATATCATTTTTCTCATGTTAATTGAGTTTAATTGAAGTGATTGGGAGGAAGTGATTGGGAGGAATGATTGTTATCTTCCCACCCAAGTTCAATTCTCACAAGTGATATGTTCAGTTTTTAATATGTTCAAATTTTAATGATTGGGAAGCAAGAATGATTGGGAAGAATAATTGTTATCCTCCCACCAAAATTGATATATTCAGTTTTTAACATGTTCAAATTTTAACAAGAGTGATGGGAAAGCATAATTATTATCCTCCCACCAAAATTTAATTCTCACAAGCATAGCATGTTGAGGTCCTAACAAATACTTCTTGTAATGAATTTTTTGGACTAACTTTTGGGAGTGACAGGAAGTAGTTGAAATCACTCCATCTTTACTCTCCATTTTATTGTTTGTTGTTTGTGTGTGAAAAACCTGACTCTATTCACCAAGAAGCATCGCCTTTGTTTGACAATAGAAACCGAATCTTGAATTTCATTCATAAATTGCGCCAATTGCATTTCACTCATAAACGGAGCAATCAGAACAAGAGACGAGACTACATCATATTTAGATTATCTGCATTCGAAAATTTGTCAAAATGGCAGAAATGATCACCCTTGTTTGACCCCAAAAAAACCCAATCTTGAATTTCATTCAAGAATTGTGCAAATTGCATCTCATTTATAAACGGAGAAATCAGAGTCGGAGATGAGACTAGATCACATTTAGATTATCTGCATTCTAAAATTTGTCAAAAAGGCAGAAATGATCGCCTTTATTTGACAATAAAAACCCAATCTTGAATTTCATTTATAAATGGTGAAAAATTGCAAATTGCATTTCGTTCATAAACGGAGCAATCAGAGTTAGAGATGAGACTACATCATATTTAGATTCACTGCGTTCTAAAATTTGTCAAAATGGCAGAAATGATCGCCCTTGTTTGACAATAAAACCCCAATCTTGAATTTCATTCATAAATGGTGCAAATTGCATTTCATTCATAAACGCAGCAATCGGAGTTAGAGTTGAGACTGCATCATATTTAGACTCTCTGCATTCTTAAATTTGTCAAAATGGCAGAAATGATCGCCCTTGTTTGACAATAAAACCCCAATCTTGAATTTCATTCATAAATGGTGCAGATTGCATTTCATTCATAAACGCAGCAATCAGAGTTAGAGATGAGACTACATCATATTTAGACTCTGCATTCTAAAATTTGTCAAAATGGCAGGAATGATCGCCCTTGTTTGACAATAAAACCCAATCTTGAATTTCATTCATAAATGGTGCAAATTGCATTTCATTCATAAGCGCAACAATCAGAGTTAGAGATGAGACTACATCATATTTAGATTCTCTGCACTCTAAAATTTGTCAAAATGGCAGAAATGATAGCCCTTGTTTGACAATAAAAATCCAATCTTGAATTTCATTCATAGATGGTGCAAATTACACTTCATTAATAAACGAAGCAATCACAGTTAGAGATGAGACTACATCATATTTAGATTCTCTGCGTTCTAAAATTTATCCAAGTGGCAGAAATGATTATAGACGACACAGTCTACAGGAAGAAATCATCTTTATTATGCCCTGAAAGAGCTTCTGCTTTGCTTTTGATAGAATTTCAAATATCAGACTTTCTTGATGTCTTTAATTCATACAACGCACTCAGATAATTTGATTTTCTTCTCACAAGAAAATTCATATTTCACTGGATTTAGAAAGGAAGAATGATTGAGGCATGAATTAATGCCTAATTCCAAACGAGATGACTTGCAGGTGTAGTAAAACACGCAGCTCGTCACAACCTCCATCACACCCACCATTGAATACATAAATATAAGTAGAAGAGCCTCCCAGACTGCTGATGAACTTATTCTACTACTATTCTTATAATAGAATCTGCTGCCATGACTCATGCCCATCACTCTGTACTGGAACAGGTTCTCAACCAAGGCCAAGCTCATGTTTGTAATGAGTACCATTAGAAGAGCGATCTGCGTTCTCCCTCTTATGAGAAACATGGCCTTGAAAATAGCATCCAGGCCATAACAGCAATCAGGTTCCATCACACATACAACTGTGGCCAAATTGCAGACAATCATGGCATGTGCAAACACAATCGAAAAAAGAATTGCTCCACACAAAGCAGCCCCAATCACCCATATTGCAGGCAATCCCAATACAGATACCCCACTAATGACTGCAGACATTAACACAAACATCAGACCACTGAACCCCAGAATTAATAGGGACACCCACATATAAGTCCCCAAGAGGCGTTTCCAGAGCTTGGGCAGTTGTTGAATCAGCTTCTGCCATGAAGGCCTATTGCCTGCATAAGCAGAAGCAACTGTATGGGCCACTGCTGCTCTTGCCCACAGTGAAAAGGTTGCCAGGAAAGGAAAGCATAACACATAAGACAGTATTGTATCAGACAGATTATGGTAAAATAGCTGGGTGTAGTACTGGTCATGAGTAGGGATATTCAATCCTCCACCATAATCAAAGACAGCTTGGATTCCTAGTGCCAATTTGCCAACAAGGAAGCGATCGAGGAAGGCGTGGGAGAGAATTATAGCAGCAGAAGCAGGAGATAGCAGGAGAAATGCAATGCAAGCAAAGGGAGAGAAGTGTTGCAGAAATAGCGAGGCAGATTCCCTTGTAATTCCCACCCAACTTAATATGAAAAAGTCATCCAATTTCCTTAATGCCTTTCTCCGAGACATTCTTGGGCCGACTTCATGCAATTGCAGGTCCATTAAATTGAATTCTCCCTTCAATCAGCTGATTAGTAGTCTAATTTTGTAGTAAACTTTTCTTCAATAATTTGAATCCATTCATATAGAAAGAGTTCTCGACACTCTGATCTGATTTCTAACTATCTAAATTGGTTCAGAATTGCCCAAAACTCTTAAGAACATTGTTCCACCATGTACAGATCCTGCTGAAATTTCTACCAAATTCTTATCTAACAGATTTGCAACCTAAAAGAGAGTCAATTTACTCCATTCCAACCCCTTGAATTGAATTCTCTGATCAATCAGCTGATCAGATACCAAACAATATTCCTCCTCTTGTGAATGTTCAATGTATATATCTTTGGAGGTACAGGTAAATATGTATGGATGCAGCACCATCGGCTCTAAACAACCGAAAAGGAGAGTGAAAAAAACATGAAAGGAGGCGTTGCAAGCAACAGTGGGCTAGACAGTCAAGGCAATGATGAATCCAACAGTAAATCCTGGGCAGAGATGCAGAGCGCTGAAATCCTCGTGTAGCGAAAGATGAATGAAGTGACATTGATTGTATGAGGGTACCTGTCCTATTACGTTACGTATGTTGGAAGAGATTTAAAAGATTACCTGCCATGAACAAGCCAGGGATGTGAGCCTCCGTTAAACCAATTATAAATTATAAAGTCATGCTTTGTCCATGATATATTCCTACTCTATCCTCTCATTCCTCGTTCTCTTCTCTTTAACCAATCATGAATTCTTGTACCCTCATGAGAGCTTTAAGTCATCTTTCATTTAAAAAGCCTACATCTTTTATGAAAATGGCAGATGATCACAGTAAGGGTTTTCTTTTTAGCTAAGTGGTTAGTTCATGCTTTTGAGCATTGGGTTAGTTTGATGTGAACATGGATCTGGTTTATAAAATGGCAGATGACAGGGAAACTGGATGTGCTTTTAGGTTAGTTTGATGTTAACTTGGATTTGGGTTATCAAATGGCAGATGACAGGGATACTGGATGTGCTTTTAAGATATAAATTGGCAGATGACAGGGATACTGGATGTACTTTTGGGTTAGTTGATGTTAACATGGATTTGGTTTATCAAATGGCAGATGACAGGGATACTGTATGTATTTTTAATATTATATATAATATATTTAATTAAATGATTATTTTATAATGTTGAGTATTTGATTAGTTGCATGTTAACATGGGTTTGGTTCATAAAATGATAAATAAATAATAGAGATATTAAATATATTTTTTTAACACGGGTTGGGTTGACAAAATGATAAATAACAAAAATATTAAATACATTTTTAATATATATATATATATATATATATATATATATATATATATATAAGTGGTTAATTTATATTGTTAAATATTTGGTTAGTTTTATATTTAAAACGATTTATTTTTTAATTATTTTTTAGTAACAAAAAATAATATAATAAATTATAAATACTAAATATATTTTTTTGTTTGCCTTCAAAATCCAATTGCATTAACAAAATTTGACAATAAATAAATATTATTATATTTAAAGTATAATTTATTTATTTTTAAGTATAATAAAAACAATTAACCATTAACAACCACCCCAAGGATGTAAGGCCCATAAAATCATTATAAAGTATAAAGTCATGCTTTATCCATGATAGATTCCTCCTCATAAATTATAAATAAATAATATTATATAGTTTTTAATTTATATTTCAATATTTTTAATTTAATCAAAATATTTGTTTAATAAAAATAATTAAACAATTAGCCATTGACAACCACCCCAAGGATGTGAAGGCCCATAAACTCATTATAAACTATAAAGTCATGCTTTGTCCATGATAGATTCCTCCTCTATCGTGTCATTCCTCGTTCTCTTATATCCAACCAATCATGAATCCTTTCACATGTCTCAATTCATGAGAACTCTAAGTGAAAAAAAGCCAAATTCTCTTTATGAAAATGGCATATGACCACACAATGAACATATGAAGGGGCACTAGATGTATTTTTTATTAAATATAGAGAGAGTTAAGTGGTTGATTGAAATATATAAGGAAAGAGATATAAATATATAATTACGGGGTTAAGTAAAAATATATAAAAAATCAAGTAGTTAGTTAGTTTATATAATAATAATAATAATAATTTATTTTTAAGGTCATGATCAAGTTAGATATTAAATTGGTTTATGAGACCATCTTGTTTGTGGGATAAGGGATCTCTTCGTCCAACTATTTGACTAGTAAAGTCTAAGAAAGTATACATATCCTTCCCCCATCTTGGTGACCTCTTAGGAGAAAACACATGTTCTTAACCATTAGGCCCACACACACACACACATATATTATTGAAAAAAAAAAAAAATCTTTATGAAAAATGATAATAATCACAATAAGATTATTAGATTTGTTTTTTCAAAATAATAATATATCTATAAAGAAGTAGTTAATTTATATATAAACAAGTAATTAACTTATATATTTATAAACAAGTAGTTAATTTATATATTGAGTATTTGGTTAGTTTTATGTTAATAAAATTTTGAGAGAAATAAATCAAGTTTTTTCATTAATAAATACCAATATGATATGTCAATTGAGTTAGCTGGTGTGGTTGTGGGATGGAGTGTTATCCTTCCCACCTAGGTTCTATTCATGTTAATAACGGTATATCATTAAGTTGAGTAGACTTATCTATTGGTAAATAATTTGATCAATCAAGGATGGCATGATATGGTATATGGTATGGGTCCACATTTGTTAGTCCCAAAACCTTTGGGTCTACTTCAAGCATGCATGGATAGTATGTCACTTTACCTAATGTGGACACTACTTGACCCTACTCTAAACAAATGTATACCATTATGGCATGATATGGTATGGGTCCACATTTGTTAGTCTCAAAACCTTTGGTTCTACTTCAAGCATGCATGGATAGTATGTCACTTTACCTAATGTGGACACTACTTGACCCTACTAACAAATGTATACCATTATGTTGAGTAGACTTGATCTATTGGTAAATAATTTCATCAATTAATGATGACATGATATGGTATGGGTCCACATTTGTTAGTCCCAAAACATTTGGTTCTACTTCAAGCATGCATGGGTATCATGCCTTGAGAAGATTGCCATAAAATATTGATGCATACCCAAATAAGGTGGAATTTTGAATTAGAAGGCATTATTTCATACTACCTTGATAATGGAGTAAGGACCATACTAAATAGGTTTGATCTTTCGATGATAACATTTAAACATTTTTCTTTCTAACTGAATCCAAACTTGGTTTTTGTCAATTGGGTCTAGCTTGAGTGCTTGTGTGATGGAGTGTTATCCTCCCTACCTAGATTATATTGTCATAACTGAGATAAAAAAGCTTTGAGCTTCTACATAATCTTATTTACCCTGGGTACCATCCTTAAAATAAGAGGAAGTGCCTAGTGGGTTTCCCCAGGAAATGTATTATGTGGAGAGAAAGAAAAATAAAATGAATCTAAACTTGGTCACATACTTGGAAAGAATGAGGTAAGATATTTTCATTGTGTCTCTATTTGTCTTTTAACTACAAGTGTTGTAGAATCGTATTGAACCTACTCATGGATTAGAAGAAAGATGTTGATGGCAGTAGAAGTGCAACATCAATGGGACTAGTTGGTTGAACACACAAAAAAAGTGTGGAAGGGACTATGGCCAATGAAACTATGAAGCACATAGTTATCACCATTTAATAAAAGTTGTATTTTCATCCCACGTATGGGGGTGCACATTGTTATATATATGGAACAAGTGTATTAAGTTTCAATTGACAACTTTAGTTTGACCATTAATATGAAGGTACAAAGTTGTGGAACACACTAACTTTATGTCAAGCATGGTCCACAAGGCATTCCAAAAATGGTAATTAAACCTAGAATCATGGTTTAAGACTATAGAGGAGGGAAATCCAAAATGATACCAAATGGGAATGAAGACAAACAAGCAATATCAAAGGTTGTAGTAGCCTTCTTACAAGGAACCATGATAGCCATTTTAGAGAATCAATTGACAACGATAAATATGTAGTCATGTTAACATTTATCCATTGATGAACCATAAACCTACACTAACCGATTCATAAGATCTAGAGGACATAAACAAAAGAGTATACATACCTAAATGGTGATTTTTTAATTTAGTAATCGAACATGCAACACAAAATTTTAGGTGGTGCTCAACATCATGCCTCATATGTGGCAAATAAAAATGTTGTTGTAAAGTTGCAACTATCTTTGATGTGACAAAATGCCCAACCAACTTCAAGAAATGAGATTACCAAATCAACAAATCCCTAGGTTCACTTGCAAATGAGCACATCCTATCAAGTCAATACAAAAGATCTTTATGCATATGAAAATCAACCAAATTAATAATAAGTCTTGTGTAGGTAGTGTGGCATCCTTGTTGAATGGTTGCATAAACTTTCACAAAATTTATATGTGTATTGTAGAACTTTGGCTATTGTTTTATATCACACCTTTTTGTGTTAAGAACCACTGGCAATGCTATTGGTGTTCGATTCAAATAGTAGTCTACCTTTTTATCTCTTCAATGTAAGTGTTTGATAACCAATTGGAATTGCTATAAGAAAGCCCATTTCATATGTGGTGTGTTCTCAAGTTTTCTCTAGGTCTGTAGTGGCTTATGGTTAGAATGAATCACAATTTATTTTCCCTATACATAGTGTCTCCACTAGTGAACTACTTAAGCAATGGAGCACATCTCTCTATCATAACTTCAAAAGTTGTGGATTGCCTCATTGAAAGTCCCTAAGTAAAACACAATGGAATGACATTGTTGTTTCAGAACAATACATATCCCATAGTCATATGCATCATCTTCTATATCAAAAGGATGAGCAATATATAATAGTGTAAGCATAGGTGTAGTGCATAGCTTCAACATCTTCACTTCTTCAAAAACTTCTTGTTGCACCTTGGTCTAGATGATGAAGCCTTGTTTCCTCAAATTCCCTCTTAAGATTTGGTTAAGTTGTCTGATCAAGTGTGAGAATCTTGGAATAAAGAATCTATAAAAATTAACCAATCCCCCCAAAAATGAAGCTTTGTGATATTATTTAGCATAGAATAGTCCTGGATCATTGCCACTTTATCAGGATCAACTCAGATTCCTTATCGGTCAATTTCAAACCTAGTGTAACTAATGGATGTCATTGCAAACAAATACTTGGAAAGGTTTACCTTTGACTTATGTTGAAAAAGAGACTACATCACCTGGTAGACATATTGAATATGCTAATGATGAAAATCAAGATGTCATCAAGGTACACCACCATGAGTTCATATAGTGATGGTCAAATCTCATTGTTCATTAATCTCCTGAATGTTGTAGGAGATTCAGTAACAAAAGGCATTACTAACCACCCAAACACTTATTCTTGGGATTACAAACCATTCTTCCATACATCTTTAAGTATATTTGAACATGACAGATACCATATCTCGAGATCAATCTTAGAGAATAATTGAGTTCCTTGAAGTTGATCCAAAAGGTCATGAATTCTCATGAAAGGATATCAATTTTTTGTTGTTATCTTATACAATTCCCTATAGTCTATAGCTAAATGCCACATATAATCTTTCGTAGGCCCCAAGATTATGGGATAACCAAAAGGTGAAGAAATCAATCAAATCTTTCCAACCTCAATGAGATCTTGTATCTATCATCATTCTTCCATAGAGATTTGTGATCCAGTGTCCATTTTATAGTGGTGAACGCAATACCAAATCAATCTAATTGTGTACTACATAGTGCAATGATACTCCTTGTGGATCTTTGAATAGATCACTATACTATTTCAAGGTTGCATCCAATCACTGACATTGTTATTTCCAAACATCTCATCCCTTTCTTGTTAACAACACACATCTCCCAAAGGCACATGGTTCTCTTGCGTGCCTAATAGTGACAAGAACAAACTTTTGTGAATATGTAATGATCTTCCAATCTTGCTTGGAAGAGATAATTTGTATTTTTTGGAAAGGTGTAGACTTGCCCATCAATCAATACATTCCACTAAAGGTTGTGCATCTTACTTCCCATGTTTATCACAAAGATATGGTTTCCCAAGAATAACATTGCATACTTCCATCAATGCCATATCACAATGGACTTCAATTTGCAATGTTGAATTGTGTACAAAACATGACATGGTTTCTTGACAATCACTCCCTTCCATCTAATAAAGTAAGGACATTATGGGTGATTATTAATGTTCAATCTCAATATATTCACTGCATCAACATAAGTAATTTTCTTCATACTCCGCTAATAATGATAATGTGCACATGGTTTCTCAATTCTATCATAACTTGGTGTAAAATGTTAACCTAACACTCTTCTTCCTCGTTTGGAGTAGTAATACACAGTTGTTAAACTTTCTTTGCTACTATTACTTATTGAGTTGTTTGAATGGAATATTTATATGGCTCCATCAAAGTGACACAAGTGTTTCTTGTTAGACAAGTTTGAGGCTATGGATTGGTGATGATAGCTTGACCTTTATCTATCACCATTTTTGTGACCTACATTCTTCATTGGAATGGGACTTTGTGTTGTGATGTTCACACAACTTCCTTCGACAAGTAGGCTTCTTGGAACTAAAAGAGGACTAGAATATCTACATCCACTAATTTGAGTTCCAATTGAACTTCCCTTTATTTCTCTCCTTGTCACCAATAGGTTTCCAGTTGGGCAGTTTTCTAACCCATTAACTTATGTTATTGTTTTCCTTTACCAATGCGACTCTTCAAATTCTCCTTTAGCTTTATGGTGAAACAATAAGAATCTTCCTACATATTGGTGGTCAAGAAGATCATATTTAACCATAGATTATATAGATGCAATGGCACTTTCAAATTTAGAATTTTATATTGCTTGGAGCCCCTAGTATCCCATTTGACTACCATTTTGGGAAACTCTACAATGCAGTGAGAAACCCAATGTCCCTGCTTCTGGTTCAACCACTACCTCTACATATAATCATCATGGCATATGTCCAATAAGCATTCCCATGGGGTAGAAATTGTCCTTCATGGTTGTTTTGAGGCCTTCCCAGATGGTCACAATCTCACCCACATCCTACTTTTGCTAAGTGAAGGATTGCCACCAACAATGTGAATTTGAGGGTAGCCAAATGAAATTTTATCCTCATTAGAGAAATTATTCATAGTAAACTAGTGCTCCATTTGTTGTATACACTTACCCAAAGTAGTTGCATCAATGTCACCTTCAAATAGTGGAATGCCAATACTTACTTTAATATTAAAAAAAAATCTACCATTGAATGGTGCATCGGCTTCGAGTTTCACATTTTGATGATTGCTTCCTGTAGGCATGATTCTTTTGGATCGGTTCATGATATCCAATATTGGGTTAGTTTAATGTTAACATGAATTTGGTATATAAAATGGAAAATGACAAGGATTTTGGATGTAATTTTATGTTTTTTACTGTAGAAAAAAATCTATATATTCATGAGGAGTGAACATACATACTGTGGTCCTTGGGAGGATTGTCTCGAGCTTTAATCCCCACAGTATTCTCCCCATACATGATTCTTACAAAATTTCAAAAATTACACAAAAGCCTTTGTCGCAGACCAACATACTAATACATTTTCATGTTTTTCTATTGTACGAACAAATACAAATAAAACTGCTCCAGTTTGTAGCATCCTCTCACATCTATGATAAAAAAGTTAGAACCACAATTCCATAGACTTGGTCTCAACTCCATCATGAAACTCATGGATAGAAAATGACCCTGCTAGAAGAGTCGACACATCCTTAGATAGATCGTCCGATTTATTATTAAGTTCCTTGTATACATGTTGAAATGTGAGCCATTAAAATAATTGTATTGAGTCCTGAAGTTCTTGGAGAAGAGGGCTGATGCACACATTCAACACTGTGAATTTCTTGGATGCCCAACCTACAACTAGTTTCAAATCTCCCATCACTTGAAGTTTTTTAACTCCATTTTTTTTCTACCTTAAGAAGAGTCCATAAAGCGATAAATTCATCTCTTTTATTCGAGCCTCCTCTTGGGGCATACCTGATGATCCGTAAAAGATCTTTTAATGACTGTGGTTGAGTTTTTAATTGCATGTGTTAATTAACCCTTTGAGAATCTTAATGAAAGAATGAGGAAATAAGAGGAATTATGACAGCCATATACATATATGCAGATTTGAAATGAAGTAATAAATAGCAAACCATAACAAGAGAATTGATAACGGAGTTCGGCACAAAATTGCCTACATCTCCGGGCCTTTGTCTCTATGGAGGAGGCTTCTTTATTTTTGTTCAAAGATCAAAAAGTACATCGCAGCAGTGCCATTAGGCTACAAGACTGATCTGGTCATGTTCTTCTAGATCTCTAGAACCCAGCAAAAGAAAAGGCACGCAAAACGGATGTCCAGAGCTCCCAGAAATGGACCGCAAGCGTCTGCTCCTCAACAGCTTCCCTGCATAAAAATGGATTTGGCTTGGCTTCCCTTCAGCATAACTCTTCTCTGAATCTCCTCCATGGCCTCAAACAGGCCTGGTTTTTATAGATCTGAAGTTGGTTATCCATCCCCAACTTCCTCCCAAAATCTGGCCTCCAAAAATGCCCAATATCTCCCAAAAATGGCCAAAATCCACTAATTAGAGGCCTAAATCAAATAAAAATCCAAAACATTATATAAAAAAACCCACTTTGCAATAATGTAGGGTGCAACCCCCTTTTGGATATCCCTCTGGTTGTATTAAGGTGCTCCATGTGGCCACGCGCCCATGCGCTGGCCCTCAAGTCCTTAACTCTCGGTCATATCAAAGGCCATGTGGCCATATCCCAACCATGCGCTTTTGAAGGGATAAGCCCCCCATTATATGGACACATGGTGCATGGGATAGAACCGTGCCCTGAAAATATGCGCCTAATATTCAGTGGCACCCACTCCCTCTTTTAGTTGTGGTTACATGCAATATAATAAACCGTGGGTTGGGGCTTGGCCCCAGCCCTTTCCGCCTCCAATTAAACTTTGCATCAAAGTTAAATAAATTATTTGCCATATCATAGTTAAGAACCAACAGTGGAGCGGGCGATTAGCTCGGTCCTGCCATCCCGTAGCTTAGTGGAGGTCGGGGGTTCGACTCCGGTGGAGACCCCAAAATTTTGCATAACTAACAACCAATAGAGGGGTGCCATGTGGCACCTTCCCATTAGTTGAACACAATGCCACTTGTCAACACAGGATTGGACCACCTGTCTGCCGAGGTGTCTACCCAGTCAACAATCGTACCTCCATGTCAGCATGCCACTGTACCTACCACCGTGAGCCCGTGCCACGTGTCACCATTACAGTGGTGACACATGTCACCCTTTGACTGGTCCACTTTTCTTGTTGTATGCCCTGTCATCTACCACATGTCTTCTCCAGGAGCTGCCACGTTAGTTGTATGGATGTACGACCTGTACAGTCAGCTTGCCACATGGACTGTACGGGCTGTAAAATCACCCCCTTTTTTTTTACCTATTTGGGTTTTTGATCAGAATGCGATATATTTCGCATACGACGTCTGTTTTACGAAGTAAAGATATGGATGGAATCAAGAAGACGAGACAGACACAATGGAATTGGTTTTGTCTGATTCTAAGCACTTTCATTTTTAAGCCTTTTTTAGCCCTGTCAGGCTCCTGGATCCAATTCTGGATCACACCTCTCCACTAAAAGACCTTTTGGTCCCCAAAAGGTTACTAACCAGTCAACAAGCTCGGGATAGGACACCTGGCTTGTCCTATGTCTCTGAACTCTGTCCTGTGCACCTGTCTCATCAAGATCAACTGTAACATAATCATGACAACTGACAGTATATTGTTAGCCATTTGAACCATGTTACATCTTACTGAAGCCACTATCATCCATGTAGACAACATTACTAATGACAACATCAAAAAGACAATTGCAAATGAGCTGATATACTTGTAATATTTTCACGACATGAGCTTATCTTGAAGCAACTTATGATTGATTTTCCATTCAACAATCATTTCTTGTTCTTGCTTAAGATTGATTACTTCATTTGAAACAATTATTGGTTTGTTTCTTGCTTGCACTGCCTTCTTTAATTGTTCCATTGTTTGAAGTGTTTTATTTGGTTTAACATGATGAGCATGAACCACATAATCTTGACCTGCTTTGGTTAATTGATATTGATTCTTTGTCCTGTAGAAGATTGCCTTACGATCATATAAATATGGACTACCTAAGACCATTCCACATTCTCTTAACGACACTACAT
>ML795298.1:131124-188967 GCA_009831015.1 Picea engelmannii
TGCCTTCACCAATTTTACCTATCATACCAACCAATGAGATCTTTGATTCATCACCTGAATCCGATCCCAAGTCTGTGGGTCTTGTTGTCGTTGCCACTGTTTGCATTCCCTTCTTTTCCTTGAACCACTTTGGCCTCTTCTCGAGATGTAACTGCCAACATCTATCCTCATCATGTCCCTCTTTCTTGTAATGCTTGCAAGAGGGCTTTCCTTCCTTCCTCGTCACTGCATTTGAATTCTTGCCATGCCTTTTCCTCTTGTCCTCTTTTCTTGAAGACGATGATTCCTTTGACACCCCTGTTTTTCTTGCTTCAATATATGTAGCTTGAACAGAAACCTCATCAAGGTTAGTGGGTACAAACATGAATACAGTGTTTCTAATATGCACAGGTAAACCTCCTATATACTTCATAAGAGTTTCTTGTGTTTGTAAAGGAATATCTAACATCAATGCCATTTTTCGAAATCCATCAGTGTATTCTTGCACTGTTTGTCATTTTCTTAGTTTTAAATATTGCCATTCAATTAATTCTTTTTCTTTATAACCCAAAGGATATAATTGTTTCCTAAGTGAAGAAATGAAGCTCTTCCATGATGGGAATACATTACCCACTTGTTGCATTCCATTTTGCAACTTGCTTTTCCACCAGATGAGAGTTGTACCTGCAAGTCTCAAAGATGCCAACTTGATTTGTGTGGCCTCATCTTTGATCTGTTGCACACTGCAGTAAACCTCCATCTTCCTGATTCAATTGTCAAGTTTCTCTGCATTTACTTCACCATCATATATGGGCAATTCAAATTTAACATCAAGTTTTAACAATGTCATTTCATTCTTATGCTTATAAACATTTTTCTTTCCATTAGATTTAGAAATTGAACTTGAAGAAGAAGGAGAAGAAGGAGGTGATGATGGAGGTGAAGGAGGAATCTGAGGATGATCCTCTTCCTCTTCACTTTTTCCCTTTGAATATTCACCCAAAACTAGTCTCTTTCGTTCTAAGTAATCCTCGTACAAAACTTTCACCATCTCCAACATAGCAAGGAAAGTTTTCTGGAACTCTTTCTCATCCTGAGAAATCCCTTCTTCCAATGCCATCTTCTCGATGTGAGAAGCTCTCTTTCTCAATCCGATTAATGGATTCTCTTCAACAAGATCGCCTTCACCACGTTGTATCTTTTCCCTGGTTAACATGCAAAACTCAAATCCAAATGTCAACTAGCTCTGATACCACTTGATCCGTAAAAGATCTTTTAATGACTATGGTTGAGTTTTTAATTGCATGTGTTAATTAACCCTTTGAGAAGATTAATGAAAGAATGAGGAAATAAGAGGAATTATGACAACCATATACATATATGCAGATCTTAAATGAAGTAATAAACAACAAACCATAACAAGAGAATTGATAACGGAGTTCGACACAAAATTGCCTACGTCTCCGGGCCTTTGTCTCTGTGGGGGAGGCTTCTTTATTTATGTTCAAAGATAAAAAAGTACATAACAGTAGTGCCATTAGACTACAAGACTGATCTAGTCATGTTCTTCAAGATCTCTAGAACCCAGCAAAAGAAACGGCACGCAAAACGGATGTCCAGAGCTCCCAGAAATGGCCTGCAAGCATCTGCTCCTCAACAACTTCCCTACATAAAAATGGCTTTGGCTTGGCTTCCCTTCATCATAAATCTGCTATGACTCTACTCCATGGCCTCAAACAGGCCTGGTTTTTATAGATCTGAAGTTGGTTATCCATCCCCAACTTCCTCCCAAAATCTAGCCTCCAAAAATGCCCAATATCTCCCAAAAATGGCCAAAATCCACTAGTTATAGGCCTAAATCAAATAAAAATCCAAAACATTATATAAAAAAACCCACTTTGAAATAATGTAGGGTGCAGCCCCCTTTTGGCTGGCCCTTTAGTCATATTAAGGCGCTCCATGTGGCCACACACCCATGCGCTGGCCCTCAAGTCCTTAACTCTCAGTCATATCAAAGGCCATGTGGCCATATCCCAACCATGCGCTTTTGAAGGGATAAGCCCCCCATTATATGGACACATAGTGCATGGGATAGAACCGTGCCCTAAAAATACGTGCCCAATAGTTAGTGCCGCCCACGCCCTCTTTTAGTTGTGGTTACATGCAATATAATAAACCGTGGGCTGGGGCTTGGCCCCAGCCCTTTCCGCCTCCAATTAAACTTTGCATCAAAGTTAAATAAATTATTTGCCATATCATAGTTAAGAACCAACAGTGGAGCGGGCAGTTAGCCCAGTCCTACCAGTCCGTAGCTCAGTGGAGGTCGGGGGTTCGACTCCGGTGGAGACCCCAAAAATTTTCATAACCAACAACCAATAGAGGGGTGCCACATGGCAGCCCAAGACTGGGCTATGTGGCACCTTCCCATTAGTCGAAAATGATTCCACTTGTCAACACAGGATTGGACCACTTGTCTGCCGAGGTGTCTACCCAGTCAGCAACCGTACTTCCATGTCATCATGCCACTGTACCTGCCACCGTGAGCCCCTGCCACATGTCACCCTTACAATGGTGACATGTGTCACCCTCTGACTGGTCCACTTGTCTTGCTGTACACCCTGTCATCTACCACGTGTCTTCTCCAGGAGTTGCCACGTCAATTGTATAGTTGTACGGCCTGTACAGTCAGCCTGCGACGTGGACTGTACGGACTGTACAGTCACCCTCTTTTTTTTACCTATTTGGGTTTTCGATCAGAATGCAATATCTTTCACATACGACATCCGTTTGATGAAGTAAATATATGGCCAAAATCAGGAAGACGAGACGGACGCAATGGAATTGGTTTCGTCTAATTATGAGCACTTTCATTTTTTAGCCTTTTTGAGCCCTGTCAGGCTCCTGGATCCGATTCTGGATCACCTGATATGTACATAATGAGATTGATTCATAAAAAAGACTAGTCCTACCCCACATATTGGAAGGTGGCCTTGGATAGCACCGTCAAAATATCCCAAAGGTATTTCCGCATCCATGACTGGAATAACCGGATTTCTTGGATTCTTTACCTTTAGGTCAACCATATATTCCTTTGTGAGTTTTATAACTAGACCAACAATCACATCAAGATGGATATCCTTGTCTCTAAAAATACTTAAATTATGTGCCCACCAAATATCATAAACTAGGTTTAAGGGGAACACTTTGAATTGTTTAATCATCTTTTCCTCTAGCCATTACTGCATGCATTCACTCAAATCATTCCTCGACCATGACACCTTCTTCTTAAATTCATATCTCATGGTCTGCATCAATTTCACTATGTAGGGACAAGAAATAAAAATGTGAGAAGTGGACTCCTCATTAAATTTGCAAAGAGCACTTATGTAGGGGCCAACCCAACCTCTCTTTAAACCTATTTCCCACATCAAAAGTTTATTGGTCATCACAAACCATAGGGTAATTTTACTTTTCAAAGGTGCATGAATCTTCCATAGGATTCTCCACCGCCATTTTTTCACTCATTGAACTGAGATTCCATCCAAGTTGGATATCCTGGTTTTGCAGTGTATTCTCTCGTTCCAGGATTTTTAGACCAACACAAAACATCTTTCTCTTCCTCCTTTAGTCTAATAAATTTGGATACCAATTTTCCAACAAAATTGGTCCACTCATCCACTTCACGTCCCTATAGGCCCATCACACCCCCAGACTTCCATCCCATCCTCTTAATGGCTTGAGGAGATTATTCTTTAGCATTTGCAAGGGAGAAGATACTGTCCTTGTTTAGGGACCATATAAGGGAGCCCAGAAGCCAAAATTCCTCATCTGAGCCTAGCCGTGGGTCCTCCCCGGTTCTTACTTTCCATTCATTGCCAATCCTCCAAATTGTCTATTTTCCTATGAGAGGGAAGTATTCTACCAATTCTTTCCAGACAATGTATCTGTTAGAGGACTTCCTCTGTTGCTTGTACTAGTCTTTGATTGTTGTGTTACGGAAATACTTTGATTTCATTACCCTACCCCATAAGGATATTGTCACACCATTGGAGAAATTTAGTTTGATGGAGGAAACATACACCATTTCAATGAAATGTGACACCACAACTTTTCAACTCGGTGGCAAGGACACACTAATTTACTTGGCTTGGACTAAGCCTTACTATTACATTCATTATTACTTAACAATTTATGTTTGCATCTATACTTAGAACATAAACAAGTAATAGAATGCATTCATACTTAGTAGCAATGAATATTCAAGTGGACAACCAAACTAGCCTAATACATGTTTTTATTACAAAGGAAAAAGTGTGTCGAGTCTGCCACTCATGCCACACCGGAGATATTTTTACAAGGATATTTTGCTTAAGTTTACTCAATAACCTGTGCGAAACAAAACAAACAAACTTCCTCCATCACCTTGTAAAACACTTCGTTACCATAAACAAAAAGCTTAAACAAGATCTTCTCCTTCATGCTTCATCTATGCAATACATGCTACCCCTCCTTAGTCCGTGCGACCTACAATCACCAACTTTCTCCCCCACTTGGTCACTTGTTGAATGATCTTGGATCCTTGGATGAATGATTTTATTTTGTCTCCTCCTTGGCATATATAGGCACCCAACTCCTAAAACCATCACATCTCTTGCCTTAGAGACAACCCATCATTTGGAAACTTGTCCACATAATACTTGGCCAAGCTTCGATTAAGGTGTGAACATCCCTCAGGTGAGTCGGATGATTCACCTAGGAAAACCCTCCTCTCCTCTAGCTGACTCATTCATTTTGTTTGGGAACCCAAGTCATGTCCACAATCGATCGTCAACCAACCGATCTTCAACCCAATGGATAAATGTATGTTTCACGACACCTTGGTCAAGCTCCCTTTGGCATGTCGAGTTCCCAATGTGACCGAGCTCACCCACTACAATTATGCATATGTTTGTTGGTTCGATCGAGTGCCTTGTCTTCTAGAATATTCAACCAACACACCTTTCATTCCATCCAACCCATGATTTCAATGATGCACCCATTTCTTCATTTGGTGAAGCTCCCACTTTTTGTCTTCTGTTAAGACTACACCTAAATTATGTCATAATATGCCTTTAGGTGGAGTCTTCCCTTGGCACGATGCTCTTCCAAGGAACCCCAACTCTCCCCTATATGAAGAATTTTTTCTCCTCATTCTCACTAAGCATCCTTCCTATACAATTACATTCATCCTGGTCTGTGGTGGAAGTGCACATGCTTAGTCTTGACACCCCAAGCATTACATCCTCCCCTACTACAAGTTGTCATCCCGACAACCCCAACATTGCTTCGTCTGTTGCAGTTACCAGCCACGTTCGTCTCTGCGAAGCAATCTTCATCTTGGAATTAGATCCTCCATTGCATACTACCGCATACATACTTCGATCAATTCGTCCATGTCTCCGCACACTGATATCCCCCATGTCTTGGAATGATTGAGTAGCTAGTCCAACCATCACACCCAACTCATGAGAATGTGGCTCCTCATGTCCAAACCAATATTTATGTTAGTTCTTTTATCTTCACGTCCTCTTCCAACTAACAATCTCTTCATCATCTGTGCCACTTTCATGGCACTTAGGGTCACGCTACCTCTTCTTAGAAATGTGTCTTCACTCCTCTTTGTATAATACACAGTGTAATCTCAATAGCCTCCTCCAAGGTTGCGGACAAAGGTTGTGTCTAACTTATGCTATTTTTGTAGATACCTAAAGGTTATCCTCACCTCCTTTGGTGAATATACCAATTGTTCAAGTCATTCTATTGTCAACTGGAAGTCGTATATCCCCATGAAATTTCTACAAAAGTTAATGATTGTTGCAGGATCGTGGTCCTCTTTTCCTACTTCTTTCACTTCGTATTCCAAGTCAAAATGGTTGGTTTTCTCCACATCATGTTTAGTTATGTCACTTGGTTCGAATGTTCCAAGTAAGAGTTTGGATTGTCCTTTGTAACACCTTGGATCTTGTGGTGACTCCGGACAAGTGCATGGCTTGTCCTTCTACACAAGAGTGGCAATGGTTCTTATAACCTTGCTTTCTTGTAGTGTCTTTCAAACCTTCCTTCGACCCATCCTTCCAATAATTACTTTACTTGATGTTTCTATGTTCACCAAACCTTATCTCTTCTCCCCTATGCTGCTCAGAACAACCTTGTGTGAATCCTTCTCTGATTGTTGTGTTGTATGAAGAGGAGAGTCAACTTCACTGACTTCCTCTATCATCTTGACCGAAAAAATTATTGGCTTCCTCCCAAGATTTCTCTTTCTCATCATAGACACACTTGATAATCCAACTTCGTCCAAAAATACCAAGTTGTTATTAGAAATCAAGGGGATTGCTCGGGCCGCTTTGAAAAAGTTCTATCCCAAGATTACTACATAATTGTCCAATGGAACAACCACTAAATATAAGATTCCAAACCAATCTCCTATCCTCACAGGTGTTGAATGAATCAACCATGTTTCTTGTTTCATCACAGAGTTAACTTCCTTATATTGACCCGTGCCAACCTTTGTTTCAAAGTGAAGTGACCTGGTAGTCCCTTCTCCTATGAAACTATGTTTTGAGCCGGTGTCAACAAGCACTGCAACCCTTAGTCCAAAAATCGTTGCATCTACAAAACAAATACCTGTCTCATCTTTTCCCTGTGGAGTGTCACCACTCGCTTCTCTCTCTTTCATGAAATTCACTAGTGCACTCAATGCCTCCAATGATTCCTTTGAAGGATGTTAAGACTGGATTTTTTCCACCAAAACTTCAAACTTTTGTTCATTTTTCCCATGCAAAGCTTTGTTCTTCTAGGTCAACCAAACTATCTTCACTTCTTTTGGATAACCACCTTCACCATGGGTAATCGTACAAATAACTTCTACAACATTAGTGGGCTCTATTTGTTGCTTCATTGCACCAATATTGCTTGCTTCACACTGAGTGTCCTCCTCCTTGAGCTCACTTAATGACAAACACATAACTGCTTCATCCTTTCTTGCCAAAATATGCAATGGAAGTGGGTGTTGTATCTACCCCGACCTCACCTAAGTTGGATTCGCCCAACTTGTCTCAGCCTCCCTTCCCTTCTTTGGGAACTAATTGGTGAAGTGGTTTTTTTAATAGATACCACATATGCTAGAGTGGATGTCTATGAACAGATCTAGCTAAACCGAGATGGGAGTGGCGAATGACATAGTTTCCTTCTTCTTGGACAAGTCAATCTTTGGGATTTGGCAACTTCCATCATCCCCTAAGAGATTATTTATTCGATCATCCCACGAATCCCACCATGGGACGATTCCTTTGATCTTCTCTAGGATTTTATTTTCTACTTCCATGTCCGTCTTCCGCTCTTCCTCAAGGTTCGATATTTCCCTTCCGTTGGACATCTCCTTTACCATGCATCTGTCACTTTCTTCATTCATCAAACGTTTATTGCTGATTGGAATCCCTTTGGACTGTAATTCATTCTTTAACCTGTGATTTTATGTTTCTGCAACCATTTCAGTGACCACGCATTCACGTCTTCGATTGGCAGACTTTTCCCAAATTCCTCCATCAAAATCTGCAACTTCATTTTGCATCCTAACTGTCTCTAAGATGACCTCTTATCCTGTCCAACCTTGCGGGAACCCTAACTGAATCCTTAAACCAAGTCATCCTAACCTTCTTTCTTCATATTCTATCATCAAATATTTACCAAGACATGTCTCACTTCAACCATTGCAATGAACCTGCAAAAATCTTTGTTTTCCATCCTTCACCACAACTACGGACAAACACATTGATCTAAGTGAATAGAAAAAGATTTGATACCACCTATCACACTATTGAATAAATTTGGTTGGATGGAGTAAACATCCACCATTCTCAATGATGTGTGATACCGCATCTTTTCAACTCAACGATAAGTCCACACTGATTTACTTGGCCTGAACTATGCCTTACTCTTAGATTTTTTATTACTTAACAATTTATGTTTTCATCTATACTTAGGACATCGACAAGTAATAAAATGCATTCATACATAGTAATAATGAATATTCAAGTGGGCATCCAAACTGATCTAATACCCATTTTTTAGAAGTGTGTTGAGTCTGCAACTCATGCCACACCGAAGATATTTTTACAAGGATCTTATTCTCAAGTTTACTCAATAACCTGTGCGAAACAAAATAGACATAATTCTTCTATCACTTTTTAAAACCCTTGACTACCACAGATAGAAATCTTAAACGATCTCTTCTCCTTCATGCTTCATCTCTTTGATAAATGTTCCCCCTCCCTCAGTCCATGCGACCTGTAATCATGAAATTTCTCCCCCACTTGGTCACTTTTTGAATGATCTTGGATCCTTGGATGAATGATTTCATTTTGTCTCCTCCTTGGCATATATAGGCCCCAACTCCTCAAACCGATGCATCTCTTTCCTTAGATTCGACCCATAGTTTGACAACTTTTCCACATAAAACTTGGTCCACCTTCGACTAAGGTGTGCGTGTCCCTTAGGTGAGTTGGATAACTCACCTAGGCATGCCCTCCTTTCCTCTAGTCACTCATTCATTTTTTTGGGTGCCCAAGTCATGCCCACAACCGATTGTCAACCAATTGATCTTCAACTGATGGCTAAATCATGACACCTTGGGTAATCTCCCCTTGGCACATCGATCACCCAAGGTGACTAAGATCACCCACTGCAAGTTTTCCTTCTTTCATTGGTTGTACCAGGCTCCTTTTCCACCAGATTTTTCAACTGATGCCCCTTTCGTTCCATCCAACCCATCATTTCGGTGATGCACCCTTTTCTTCATTTGGTGAAGCACCCAACTTCTACCAATGTGTTTTGTTAAGCTTATGCCTAACTTGTGTCATGAGCTATATTTGGGTTTTAGTTGTCCCTTGGCATGATGCGTGCCTAAGGAACCCCAACTCTCCCCTATATCAAGACTTTTGTCTCTTCATTTGCATCGAGCATCCTTCCCACCTAATTTCATTTGTCTTGATCTGTGTTGGAAGTCTATGCACGTGGTATCACATCATTTTTATTTTCTTTCTTCATCAAGCACTCACTCACATGTACCTTTTAGTGGCTCCACCATATTACAATTCACACTTTCCATATAATTAAAAAAAACACTTCATGGATGCAAGGGAAAGCAAACCTTAATTACAGTTGTTGAGAGATAAAAATGGAAATTGTTTTCTCCATGTATGCATATGTGCCATGTATGCATATGTGATAGGAAAGGAATAATATGTGATAGAAAACGAAGAATGAGAGTAAAGGTGGCGGATTCATTTTACCACCTTTTATAATGATGATAGTATAAACAACTATTCCTCTCATAAAGTAAAAAAATTACCTTCCAATGATAGATTAGGGATAGGGTTCTCAAATTCCCCTCCAACGCTATATTAGGAATAGAAAGTTGCTTCCAATGATAGATTAGGGGTAGGGTTCTCAAATTCCCCTCCAACAATAGATTAGGGATAAGGGTTCTCATGAAGGGAAACAATTACCTTCAATCTACACTTATAATGATTTATGGGATAGGAAACTCATTTATCACCTTGGTAAATCTAATATTTTAATCATCTTCTTTATGGTGGAGGTTAAAGAATTTTTTAGAGAGAACATTCCAAACAAAAACATGATTTTGCTATTCAATTTGGTTACATTTTACATTCTTGGTAATTCTTATGATATGTTGGAAAAAATAATCCTAATAATAACCTTAACATCAACTTAATTCAATCATACTTATTGAACACGCCTCACAACTTAATTCAATCATACTTATTGAACACGTTTCACAGGAGGATATTATTTCCAAATCATTAAATTAATAGCAAATTAAAAGCCCCTATCAAATATTATTTTTTGAATCTAAACTTGAGGGATTTAATTACCTAGAACTAAGGCTTCCACTTCATTATAGGTATTCATTTGTTTATTAAAAAGGTACAAAGATGTAGCTAAGAATTTATTTTCATTGTCCATGAACACACCTCCAACCCCTACCAATCTTGGGTTGCTTTTGAATGCATCGTAGAAAATAGTTTTAACCTATTTTAATTTTGGTTGACATCACTCCTAATTTAGACTTAGGATTCCTAATAATTGTTCATTAACAAAAGAAAAATATAGATAAAACCCCATTGTTGAAAAAATTAACACTTCTAAGATTGAGGTAGATGAGATCTCTTAATCCTTACAACTACTTTTTGTCGTTTCCAATATACCCCTCTTAATATTAGTCAAGTCTATTGTTTGGCCCAATTTTTACCTTCAAATATTTTTTTGTTTCTCATATCACTTGCAAAAGGAACCACAAGATGAATCTTAGAGATATATCCCAAACCCTTTTAAGGATGTCTAACTTTCATAAAGCCTTTTCTCACTTCCTTATAGCGTATTCTAAAAATGAAGATTCTAGGAGGAGGGGACCATTGAAGGAACTCCATAATCCCCATATATAGTTTGTATAATCATAATTAAGGAGAAATCGATGTTAGAGGTCAGAGTAAGTCAAATTCAAATTCTCTCTTATCCAAAATTTGACAAAACCACATAAAAAATGTCCTGCACAAGACATAATTTGTATGGAGGACTATTATCCATTGTTCTAGAGGACCTGATTCCTACTCTCATAACCAATCATACCCAATTTATTGTTAACCAATCATACAACTTAATGCCACAAATTTTTTTTGAGTCTTCAATTCTTGTCTCTGAGACATTCTCGCCTACTTCATTTCATGCAATTGTAGTACCCCTTAAATTGTTTTATGTGATCAATCAACCTACTTGGATGAGAAGTGAGCTCATTATGGTAGCATACAATACAATAAAATCCTACACTAAAATCCAATCCCCAACAACAATGATTAAGCCAACATAAAATAACTATATTTTATGTGGAGGAAGATAATTGAATCTTCTAATAAAGGTATTTCTCTATATGTGGTTATTTATCTAAAACTAGATTTGTATCACATTCTCTGCTATTGAATACTGTAAATGAGAGATGTAAAGTTCAAATTTTATAATATGTTAAAGTGGATTTTTGTTACTCGATTTTTTTTTCTAAAAGTGGTAAAACCTATCATAATGTTTTGTCAACCACCAGTGAGGACAATCATCATTGGTTGCTATCCACAAATATTGATAGCCATCACTGACCACTATTTGTAAATGTTGATTTAACTAGTTATTGTTATTCAAGGAAAACCACATCCACCTGAAGTGACCAACTGGTGGTCCATAAGGGTGGGTCTTGGGAAATTAACCTTTTCCTTACATTCTAGGAAGATTAATTCTTACCCAATCAAAAACATTTTTAGGTCTTACTAAAAAACTAAAGGTCGATTTCAACCTAAATAATATTTACAAGAAATCATATCCCTTGAGATCATTATTGAGACTATTTATAATGAAATTATGTGCTTTATAATAAAATTTAATCTAAATCTCATACATGAAACTAAATATCATCCTGATTGCAATTTAACATCTTACTTTTTACTCAAAATTTTATATTACTCAATATGTAAAAAATATATATAAGCAATATATTTCATATTAAATTTATTATTTACATTTACATAATTAATTGTCAATTAAGTTAGTTGATACCCTACTACAAACCTATATCTAAATCTAAGTAACTAAGTAACTAATTATAAATCTAACTGGTACATGCTACACAACTATATCTACATCTTAATGATTAATTGGAAACTTCGTTGGTCCCAACTACTTCACATATCAATGATTAATTGGCAATGTAGTTGGTACGAACTACCCAACTGTATATAAATGATTGAGACAACTATATCTACATTTGAATAAATATGGGTTATATCATGAATTATGCTTTTTCTCATTTCAATCATGGGTAATTACTTTCTCTCTCATTTGATGGCATCATATGAGCCTAGTATTCAGTCTTGATTCGAATAACTTTATTTTTTTTTAATAAAAAACTTTATTAGTGATTATGAAACTTTTTATCATTAATAATTAGTAATAACTCTATCTTATTTGATGTGATCATATTATTTAAGTTATTGTCTTGATTTGAATAATCTCATCTATCAAGATTTTAGTATCATGAAGTGAATGTAAAGGGAGTTGATTTTAGTGTTATACCTTTATTAATGTCATGTCATGATTAAATGTTAAATCTTTATTATAAAAAATAAATATTAATTAATGGTAAATAAATTTTAATAGATTGATTAAAAAAATATTTATTTCCTTACTTTTCACGCGGTAAAAGATATTATGATCATTGCATAAATAATTGTATGAGTGGATTTACATTTTCTCTAATAATTCCTTGAGTGTGGGTGGAAGAAATATTAGAGAAAATGTATTATACCACTCTCTTATGAGGGTGGGTGTAGGGGTAGGGGGTAATATTAGAGAATACATATACGAGGGTGGTGGTGGGGGAAATATTAGAGAAAATGTATTATACTACTCTCAGGGTGGGGGTGGGGAAAATATTAGAGAAAATGTAATATACCACCCTCATATGAGGGTGGGGGTGGGGGGTAATATTAGATAAAAAAACATATATGAGGGTGAGGATGGGGGTGGAGGGTAATATTAGATAAAAACATATATGAGGGTGAGGGTGGGAGGAATAATAGAGAAAACATAAAGGTGAAATATTAGAGAAAATGTATTATACCACCCTCATATGAGGGTGGGGGTGGGGGTGGGGGGTAATATTAGAGAAAACATATACTGAGGGTGGGCGTGGGGGGTAATAATAGAGAAAACATAATATGTTTTCTCTATTATTCCCCGTACCCCCACCCTCATAGATGATCCTCATATATGAGCGTGGGGGAGGATATATGAGAGTGGGGGTGGAAGGAACAATAACGTGATATTTCTATAATGGTTATCTATTATCACTTTTTCTTTGTTTGTACATTTAAGCAGGAGTTCATGAGACATGCAAGAATCATCTTATTAATTGATTTGTGTTTTTTTGGAAAGTAAGATATCAATCAGTGACGAAAATGCTTAAATTTGTCCATTTTCACATTCAACTTTATGTTCAAACTAAATATAATGTTTATTTCCACACTTTGCACATAAAAAATAAATTCCCTGACCCTACTCATAAATTATGTTGTCCTTCATTTTCACATTTTTTTATAGCATGTTTTACTTTAATGAGATAAGAGATGAACATGTCATTCATTATTCTATAGATATATTAGGCTATATAGATGACCATAGTAAAGTTTATGTTGCATAATGAAATGCATTACGTGACAATACAATCCTTCAATGAACTTCAGTCACTTGGATATCGTACCATTTATTGTACACACACTACAACCATATAATGAAATATAGAGAGATTTAGCATAGCACAAACTACGAGTTACAAATATGTGTACCCAAAAGAATGTGCCAAACCTATGTGCATAAACCATGTGCTAAAACCACCCATTATCCACTAGTTGGAAAGGTAACGACATATTTTTTTGAGGGTAGTACTCTAGTGGAATCCTTGCACAACAATTGAATTTATCTCCATCCACTAATTTTCTCAAGGTATGTGGAGCATTTTAGTTTGTACTACATTACCTCAAGATAACAACTATGTCTCTATCTACTATTTCACTCACAAAATGTTATGTAACTTCTATATGTTCTCTTCTTGCATGGAATGTAAGATATTAGATCAAGTTATAGCACTTTGGTTGTCACAATGAGAAACAATCCTCCTTTGTTATAAACCTAATTTGCACCCAACCTGCATACCTAGCCTCTGGCCCTACTAGTTGCCAATTTCTTGAGCCAAGCTCTTCTAAAAAGCCCTCTTTTTGAGCCACACACACCCTATCTTTCTACAACCCACGTATGCACACATTCATATGCTTGTAGACCTTCTACAACCCATGTATACTGACAAAAGCAAGAAAAATGGAAAGTTGCAGACGGGAAACATAATTTCAGGAAATTTCTAAAACCGTTTGACTGCCTATGGCCCGTCATTCAATCGGATAACTACCTATAAAAGAATGGGGTAGGGGTCCCATTTAAGAAGAAGAAGAGTATAGAAAATCTACCCAAATTTATTCCCCCTTTGCTCCAATTTCTTGCAATTGTATTGTGAGGTTGAGTAGTTGGTGCATTGTGAAGAGGAGCCTAGGACCAGGTTCAAGGAGCAGTGTCAGCCACATATTGTAAAGTTTACTCTTGTGAAGATTAATACAAAAAGGAATACTTTTTTCGTCCCACCATATTATGTGTTCAAATTGTGTATTTATTTTATGATATTGTCACATCTAACCCAACAATTAGTATATGAAATGCATGTTTGCAACTCTCTGTTTGTCCATGTGTGAATGCAAGTTATCTTTGGGAGGAGGCTTGCAATCAAGGAGCGAGTGAAAGCGAAGGGATCGACATCAAACGAAGGATTCAAGGTAGAGTTACCTAATCTTGTTTGCACCTTTGTATTGCATGAATGTGGGGTTTTGTGTTGGGAGAATAGGAAAAAGTAGAGGCCTTTAAATGGTCATTTTCTGCATGCATGATTAGAGCCCTTAAATGCTAAGTCTGTAAGCGAGATTTCCCACTCACCATCAGAATTGGTGACTCCACTGGGGAGTCTCTAGGGTTCTTTGGGGATTTCTTATTGGGTATTTTGAAATTGGTTTTAGTGCCTTTTTCTTTTGAGTTTCTGCAAGAAGTCTGAGTGTTCAGGGGTTCTGTTTCTAAATACCAGTCTTCCCTTCTCTACTTACCAGACTATTTATTTTCTATTTTTGAGAGTCTTAATAGGCATATGTGCCCTATAGTGGGACAACATGTGTATGCACGCACTCTGCCTTTAGTCAACCCGCGTATGTACACCTGCTAATGAAGTATTAGCTGTGTGTCGGAGAACCCAACAAATCCTTCTCGGGAAAAGGCCATCATCCTCTCCCCTGTAGAAGTGATCCTTCTCAGGGATCTTCTCGGGTCCTTCTAGGTCTCTTATTTAACAGTCCATAGTTAGGTAAAAACCTCAAGATTAGCTTTGTTTCTCTATATTTTCTTTCCTCTTTGCGTCAAAGTAAGTTTTTTTTACCTTTAAGGGGTGTTGGTGGTCAATACCAGTATCCTTTGCTGAAGCTTAGCTGCTTCTTTTCATTTTTTTGAAGGACTTCAGAGGCACACGTGGCCTGTAGTGGGCTTTCCCACGTGCACATGCGCCATGCCCTTCTACAGCCCGCGTATGCACGCTAGTTGTTGAAGAGACAGTCGCGTACCTGTCCAGAATTTTTTTTGGAGGCAGTCATCCTCCTCCCTGTAAATTTTTTACTTCCCAGGGTCTTTCTTGTCTGAATGTGGTCTCTGTCATAGCAATTTAGCCTAGGTTTGGACTCTACTACGACTTGCTTTTTCATTCAAAGTCTTCTTATATTTCTTTGTGAGGTTTTTTGATGAGATAGTGAGTTAGTCTGATCTGCCTTCATGGTTGTCAGTATCTCCCCACGGTCAGTGGTTGGCCAGAAAAT
Organism: Picea engelmannii; assembly: GCA_009831015.1. Taxonomy (NCBI): domain Eukaryota; kingdom Viridiplantae; phylum Streptophyta; class Pinopsida; order Pinales; family Pinaceae; genus Picea; species Picea engelmannii. The sequence goes on from ML795298.1 coordinate 146,667, forward strand.
TTTCTTGGCCTTGTCTTGTCTTAGTTTTTTTTACCTTTTTTGCTTCATAAAAGGAGAAAGCTTCCAACTTTATTTTTTTTTGTTTTTTGAGGCACAATAAAAAAAAAAGTAGATTTTTTCTTTTTTTCGTTAAATAGTCAAGTGTTTCCACAGATTATCAGGAAAAAGTTCATTTTCATAAGTTCTTGGTTGAGTGACTTGGGACAATGAGTAGCTCGTATTTGAGTGAAACCCTATTTTCAGTTTTCTGTCCAAAGATCTTAGAAAGAAATTTTGAAAAGTTGGTTAAAGTAATTTTTTTTTGAAGAATTAGTCTTGTTTTAAGCACTTTGCATGTTCTTCTTTTTGTCGCTATAAAACATCATTGGTTTCATTATCATCTCCTGTGAATTTAAAAAAAAACCACTAAAATAAACGTTTAAATAAAATCTTTTAGACTTTATGTTTTGTAGGGTACACCAACAAGTCTAGGACTAGAGCCTTGATTTAGGTTGGAGAGGAAACTCTTCAAGGCTACCAAACACAAACATAAGAGTCTGAGCTAGGGAGTGTTCAAAGTCCATTTATCGTGGATGTTTTATGGGATCCCCCTCTAACACAGAGGATAAACACGAGGTCACATGCGGAAAGGTAGCGAAGATAACCCCTCGGAGATAGAGGGATTGTCTTGGGATCCCGTCGTTAGCACTTGCCACGGGGCTTTGTGGGTCTCGAATCCGTTTGAGGTACTCATTTGTCTTTTGGAACACTTGCTATCGATACCCTGGATATATTTCAGGCTTGATACCCTACTCATTGCAGTCCACCCGACTGTCGACTGTACCCTCCTGACAATTGTTCATGAGCTGGCAACCTAGTTGCCTATCATTCTAGTGACTTACACAGGTGACTGCGAGGGTATACCGTGGTACCTAGGACAGACATCGGGCCACACTTTGCAGAGTATACCCAGAGGTTACTTCCGTATTTGAGTTTCACTTGCACTGGTAAGTTTCTCTAGTGTTGGTTGTTGTAACTGTTCTTCCAACTAGCTAGTGACTGCCTGTTTTATCTCATAGGAATTTTTTTTGATAGAGTGTGTTTGTTTCTCAATCAGTTAGAATGGCCTTAGTGTGTCTCTGATATTCTCACATAGTGGAGGATCAGGAGCCCTGCTGGTCGCAAAGGCTTATTGGCCTACCACCAGTCGATTTGGAGCCACCCCCACCTCCGCTAAGGCGGAAGCTAGACCATCAAGGGTTGTTTGAAGAAACTGGGTCACAGGTAACTGTGTCCAACCCACCTTTGAGAGAAGAACATCTCATCCTGGAGGATCCAACCATTACTAACCTTGGAGCACAAGCTCTTGGTCCTAACAACCCTCTGATTACGGATCTTTTGGCGCCCGTTGTCGTATAGGTCTATCCTTATGAGTGTTTGGAAGTATCCCAAACAGAGATGGAACCAAATCCCACAACTTCTTCAGGGAATTCTCATATTCCCTTATGGTTGTCACGACTGGGGGTGTTCCACCTCCCAACCAACCGTCGCCAGTCCGGGCCACTATGGTCTCAACTGCCTCTACTTCAGGCAATGGTCTGCTCCCATATTTGGTGACGATCACTGCCCTGTTGTCTTAGAGTGCGACAGGCCCTCCGTTCACTTACATAATGCCTGGCTTCAATCCAAATGCTGTCCATTTTCACTCCACTCAACCAACTCTAAGTCTAGGGCAGGGAGTTTAAACACTCCTCTTCAAGGATCCACGGGGGAATTCCATCTCCTTATAATGCTTTCCCTTACGGAGGGGGTCACATGCCTCCTTCATTCCCTACGCTCGACGGAGCTCACTAGAAATCTGTCGGGCCAAGCACAAACTATGGTTCATATGGAGTGAGTAGTCAAGGACTACCTTCTAATAGTCATTCGGTAGGTTCGACATCGTTCTTTTTGTTCAATGTGTTTGCTAACAATGCTTTCTCATCTGCTGCTTTCCCCACCGGTGGCAACCTCGGTTATGGACAACCAAATCCTATGTAGGGTACTATTCCTGCACAGGGGGAAAATCGAGGAATCCCTTCCCCCTAAGGACCTTGGAATCCTTGGCAAGGACCAGCTTCCTTGTCATGGATCCCGACAGGGGGAAACCCTTTCCAAAGTCATTAGAACCCCAAACAAGGTTCAACACCTATGCCTGTCGGGTCGGTAGGGGGCAACCCCTCTCAAAATCCTTGGATCGCAATGCAAGCCCAACCTCCTTTGTCGTTCTACAAAAGTCAGCCGATGATGCCTCAACAAGCGCAGAATCCGTACACTGGTCTTGGACAAGGTTTTTACCAAAATCCGGGCCAGAAACCAAACTTTTCCTGGAAACCTGGTGCCAGTCAAAATCCAGGTCCCTTTTTCCATGGTCATAATCATCAACCCAAACTACCGTTCCTGGAAAATTTTCATTTTCTTGACTTAACAAGTTTGTTGAATGACCCCATCTGTCACGATCCGTGTTGGCCTCCTATGCCGACCAAGTTGCCTTCAGACATTCCAAAATTCCAAGCCAAACCTAACGAATATCCAGGTGATCATGTGACTACTTTTCATCTCTGCTGCTCATCTAACTCATTGAAAGACGACTCCGTCCAGTTGTGCTTGTTTTAACGCACTCTCATAGGGAGTGCTGGGAAATGGTACAATGAGTTTGACCGCTCAAGATACTCTTTCTTCATAGAATTGGAAATCACTTTCTTAAACCATTTCCCATTACCTGTGAGATACGATGTCGGCACCGAATTGCTGGCCAAATTTGAGCAGACTAAAGCGGTCCATATCTCCAATCACATCCGAGAATGGAGACGCCGGAAGAGTTTGATAAAAGTACCAGTCACACCAGAATTTTTGTTGGAGTGGTTCCTTAAGTATTTGGTACCCCAGTTATCCAAAGATGTAGCGACATTAGGAGTCTTTTTTGAAGAAGACACGATAATGAGATCTTAGTAGCTTGAGCTGATTTACTCGCAATCTGGCCTACTTTATGAAATATTGTCGAATGCACCTAGGTCATTTCTTGACAAAACTAGACAGAGAGCTGGACCACATGCCGATGGTATTGTCAGTTAAACACAAGCTAAGACCGTTGATCCACTATCAAAACAATTGCAACAATTGTCGATACAATAGACAATAGCCAGCCAGACCACAGGTCTTGCTGCTCCCCCTACCCAAATGTCGGATGTACACAGTGTACAATCAACAAACCCGAAGGCCAAACAACAACCCGACGGGAAGAAGAAACAATGAAATAAGGGTAAGGGGAATAAGACACCTACCAATAATGTTGGCAGGGGAAACACTAAAAAGAAAAAGATGAAGTATTCGTGTAATCTGTGCATAGAAGACCACGCAAATTATCAGTGCCCTCAGCTCCCAGAGGCCCAAAATTTATTGGCACAACATCAGCCTCTTGTGTTAATGAACCCATTCTAGCATGGGAAAAATTTAACTCAAGCCTTAGTGAGCACGGAAGGGGACAGTCAAGGACCTCCTCCATCTCTGAGCAATCCTTTGTCTGTGAATGTGTACATGATGAAAGGTGATGCATACATATCAACCAAAGCGCATGATTACATAATTCCTAGCTCCTCTGAGAAGAGTAAAGAAGCTGAGATCACCCCTCTTCCTCTCCATTTTGAGAAGATGTTGGGAGAAACAATGACACGCATCCCAAAAGGTGCGTTCAAGAAAGATTCTCACAACCCAAATGCAAGGGCCACTCATAACTACTTTGTGGTGGAGGATTTGTCACAAGCCCCTTGTACGATGTCTGCTTTGGAAATCCTCCAGAGTTTCCCTTCCCAGAGAAAGAATTAGTTAGCCACTTTAGGATCCATTGAGACTTGTAATCCAGGCACGATCATGCTTGATACGACCGACTTAAAACCTCGTCTCCCTTACCACGTTGCATTTCAGATAGAAGTGGCTTATACCATGAAAATTTTTACATGGAACATTTTCCACATAGTGGTTGATGAGGGTGCCTTGACATGTGTAATGTCTTTGGTGTGTTGGAAGGTCATAGGCCAACCCATTTTGTCTCTGTCACCAACTCTTGTTACCTCTTTGGATGGTCGTTCTTTCCGACCACATGGCATCATTCCCTCTTTCCCTATGCAGTTAGGGGGGAAAACCATGTGTGTTGAAGTTGAAGTAGTCAATGCTCAGCTCGACTATAATCTTCTATTAGGAAGGAGTTGGAATTATGCTATGCAAGCAGTGGTTGCTATTATTTTCTGGGTCTTGTTGTTTCCACATGAGGACCGAATAGTGACCATTGATCAGTTGTCTTTCTCCCATCCTGAACCTTCATCGGGGGCATCCATGGCCCCGATGATTGACAACCCTCAACCCAACATAGTCAACATAGGGGTTGGTTTGTGCCCACCTTTGATGGGTAATTTTGATTACTCGCCCCCTCCCGACGATGTTAAGTTCATATCAAACCAGCCTAAGGTTGTGATTTTTCAAGTCTTGTCATTTCGTATGAATTACTTTCAAGATCTGTGGAATCTTCCTTCCCCATCAAGAATGATGGAAGGGACAGGGCACCATGGCATGGCCATGCCCTTGTCCGTAGCAGAAGTTGCGTACTCTATAGTCCAGCAAACTTCCCCTGACCCTGATCTGACTCCCACGCAAGAGTTAGATCTAATTTCAGAGCCTACTTGGGCTTGAGGTTCCCTTGCCAATACCAATTCTTTAGACTTAGTCCTGCCCTCCGATGAAGAAATCATAGAGGCAATGACTAGTCCAGACAAACCCTGGGATGATCTCCATCACAGATCTTACTTCCTCCCAGAGCTAAGAATAATTGAAGCAGGAGAATTCACTTTGACTATGATTGGAGATAGGTTTTCTCCTATCAATCCCTTGGCTATGAACGCAGTTTATTCTGAGGGAAATATGGAAGCCATCACTGAAATGATACCTATTGATATCTCCAGAACCCCTGGCATCACAAAGAATGTCCTCGTCGGAGCTGATATCTCCCCTGAAAAGATTCTAATCTACACGGATTTATTTAAATAATTTTGTGATGTTTTTGCTTGGTCTTATTAGGAAATGCTAGGCATTGATCCAAGAATTGTTGAACATGAAATCACGACTTATCCTAACACTAAGCCGATCTGACAGAAGCTTCGTCTAGTCAATCCTAGGAAAGTGGCAGCTATCAAAGCTGAAGTAGAGAAACTTCTTAAGGCATGTTTTATCTACCCCGTTCACTTGACTCAATGGGTGTCAAACCCCATTCTAGTTGATAAGAAATAGGGTACGATTCACGTTTGTACGAACTTCTGTGATTTAAACAAGGCTTGTCCAAAGGATAATTTCCCCACACCATTTATTGACCAGATAGTCGATGAATGCACAGGACGCGAGGCCTTTTCTTTCATGGATGGTTTTTCGGGCTACAATCAGATACAAATCAAACCTGAATACCAATACAAAACTGCTTTCATTTTTCCGTGGGGTACATTTGCTTATCGAAAAATGCTTTTTGGTCTAAAAAATGTTGGAGCTACCTTTCAGCGGGCCATGTCTTTCTCTTTCCACGATCTCAAACATATAGTTGAGGCTTACCTTGATGACTTAGCATCACGATCTTGTAAGAGAGATGATCATCCTACACACCTAAAACTCATCTTTGAGCGATGTCGCTACTACCAGATTCAGTTGAATCCAAACAAGTGCAGTTTCTACGTTACATCAGGTCGTCTAATAGGTTTCATAGTTTTGACATCGGGGATCATGGTCGATCCTATCAAGGTTGAGGCAATAGTTCAGTTGCCTCCCCCATGCATGATCATTCAACTTCAGGGTTTGCAGGGAAAAGAGAACTTTTTACGAAATTTCATTGCAAACTATGCCGAGATCACAAAGGGATTTATGCACTTACTCAAGAAGGACGTCCCTTTTCATTAGGATGAAGCTGCTCAATGCTTGTTTGATGCTTTGAAATGCACCCTCATGTCTGACCCTCTGCTTCGGCCACCCAATTATAATAAAGACTTCTTATTGTACTTGGCTACAACAGAGTCCACCATTGGTATGGTCTTGGTTCAGGAAGATGATGTGTTTTTTGAGTACGTGATCTATTATCTGAGCCGAGGCCTAGTTGGACCAAAACTTAATTATTCCCACATTGAAAAACTTGCGTTGGCAGTAGTGCATGTTATCCAATGGTTCTGTCATTATATCTTGTTTCGTAAGACCACCGTCATTGTCATTGTGAATCCATTTCAATATGTGTTGACACAATGAGTAATTGGCGGAAATATCAGTAGATGGATAGTTTTCCTCCAAGAATTTGACTTAGATTTTGTTTTGACAAAATCCAAAAAGTCATTGGTCTTTGCGGAACTCATATCGAAACTTCCGATCGAGTTAGGTGATGTTGTGCCCGAAGAGTCACCTATTAAATGAGACATGTTTTTGATCGCGTCTTCGGACCCCTGGTATGGAGATATACTTATCTATCTCCAGACTTTGAAGTGCCCCACCTTTGCTTCTCGTGATGAGTGTCACCATATACGCCATCAGGTCAAGAACTATATTATACTCAAAGATACATTGTATCGTCGAGGCATAGATTCCATCCTTCGTCGATGTCTCACTCATGAAGAAGCAAAAATCGTCCTTAACGATTTCCACACTGGAGCATGTGGCGGTCATATGTTTGGGTTGGCAACAACCCAAAAGATATTACACGTCGGGTACTTCTGGCCGACATTAATGAAAGATTGTGTTGAATCGGTCAATAAGTGCCATCCGTGTCAAATCTTCTCTCGGAAGATGAGGGAACACCCTGCTCCTATGTTTCCCGTCATTACCGTTGGTCCTTTCACCAAGTGGGGGATTGATTACACAACATGCAAACCCCCTTCAGCAAGGGGGCACCATTATATCATCGTAGCAGTAGACTACTTCACGAAGTGGGTTGAATCTATGCCAACATTTAAGGATGATGGAGAGACAACAACTCTCTTTTTGTTCAACCAAATTATAACAAGGTTTAGCGTCCCGAGAGAGATTCTCACTGACCATGGTAGTCACTTCTAGAATAAAATGATGACTGAGTTAACATCAAATCTTGGGTTGAGGCAAGAACATTCGTCACCTTACTACCCTCAAGCGAATGGTTAGGTGGAAGCTATGAATAAATCCCTCAATAACATTTTACAGCGAATGATCAATTCGACCAAGTCAAATTGACATTTGATGTTGTACTCTGCATTATGGGCCTACTGAACATCTGCTAAGATTGCAACCGGTTTCTCACCTTTTCAACTCGTTTACGGGCTGGAAGCAATTTTACCCATAGAATGTTAGATCCCCTCTTTAAAATTTGTAGTACATTTATTTCCAGACACTTCACCGCTTGAAGAGCGGTTATTACATATTGAACAGTTCGATGGGCAGAGTCGAGACATAGCCTTGGCAAATGAGGCTCACAAACAAAAAGTTAAGTGTCAGTATGATCAGTCCGTTCTCCCTCATATTTTTTCTAAAGGCAACCTTGTCCAAGTCTATGACCAAGATAAGGATCCCCTAGGGGCAGGCAAGTTCAAACCCATGTGGTTCAGACCGTTCATTGTTAAAGAGGTTCTTAAAAAAGGTGCTTATCGTCTGGTTGACTTTGAGGGAAACACTTTGGCTGAGCCTAGAAATGGGCTCTACCTCAAGAAGTATTACTCGTAGGTGGGTTGCCTTCAGTGACTTATTGTAACATATGTATAGTCTCTGTACATTTGTTTTTCTTACTCTTTGTCTTTTTTCATTTATGTAGGTGTCGTTTTTGATGACATTCTTTTCACTATGGCATATGTCAAGTGAATCAGAGGTTTTTGTGGGGTTTGCGGATGGTGCTAGTTGATACACTCGGAGGCTTGCTTCCGCAGCTTGGGTGATTTTTATGCCTCAAGGCCAGTTTCTATCCTCAGGAGGTAGTTGTTTAGGTAATTCTACAAATAACATTGTCGAATACAGTGCGATCATAGAGTTGCTTTGTGGTGCTTTGTCGCATCGTATCTCTTGCCTCCGGGTGTACTTAGATGCTCAACTAGTTGTGTCTCAATTAAATGGTGTTTACCGCATTTACGACCCTACCTTACACTGACGTTTCCTTGGGGTACGTCTCTTAGAACGAAGTTTTGATTACATTACTTACATTCATGTTCCTAGGAGATTAAATCACATCACTGATACTCTAGCTAATCATATATTAGATTGGAATTTTGCACACATGTAAAGACAAAAAACAAACACGCACATGTAAATACATTTGCAACATAATCCATAAAACATAAAAGACAAAAAATATCCATATATATATATATATATATATATATATATCGAAAAATGTATCAGAGTATAATGTGGGCACGAATGCCTCAAAAAATATACATAGTAGGAGTCACGAGGCTTATTCCCTCAAAAATCTACAAAAGTGCTCACGACGCATAAACAATCCAACCTAGCTAAGGGCGGGGCCTGTTGACCCGACCGTAGTGTACAACAACGTTTGCCAAATGCCAAAAAAGTTGGACCCAAGTCTGGGGCACCCCAACTACATGAGGTTGCATAGAGGGTGGAAGATCCTCAATCTCTACCATAGGCACAACATGAGTAAGAGCGGTAAGGTTCCACTCTACCCGCCTCAAAACTCTCTTAGCCTCCCCAGGTTGAGGCCCCCCTGCTGCTCCTTTCGATCGAGTGGCTTCGATTGCACCCGCCTATGGACGAGGACGTCATCTAGTCCTCGCAAAATCAACCGGACACATTGGTCCCATGTCTGTGCATAACAAACAAATCATTTTCAGATACTCTGGTACACACAAAAAAAATGATATATATAAAAGAAAATAAAAATTAAAAACTTACCCAACTCTCCTCGCATTGCTCCAGGAGGAAGAACCATATCTGGGTCTTTGGAAAATTCAATACCAGCATATGGGTAGTCCTCTATCACTGGAATCTGGTGAGACCACCGGTCGAAGAACTTGTCATTGAAGGCCTCCACGGTCCTTCCACCACCCTATCACGGAAACAATGTTGCCCATCTACATACGGTTGGGAATGTGGCTATGTGCCCTCGTACTATCTCTCGAGGGCTAATACTGGGCACCCTCTTGAAGAAGAATGCACAAAGTATGGTCCCAAAACCAAAGCTTTTGTTCCTTCGCATGCAACACTCAGTCAACTACCTTTTCATGCAGTCAAGTAATGTCGTGCTCCAATCAAACACGTGTGCATTCAAACATTGCACCGCACAATGCATGTGCGCCCCAGACGCTTGGTGAAGTGCAATAGATCCTGTGATCCGCCCAATCAACAGTACTATCACTTTCAGTGATAGGTCAGAGATCTTGTTGATCGGCACCTGTGTGCCCACTTTGTCAGTCTCTTCCTCACAATGGAGCCCAATCAACTCCGCTATGTTATGAGGCCCTAAAGGAAATGTGCAGAAGTTGACTGGTTCCCCTCTCCTCGAGAGGCCAGTCAAGAAGTATATGTCCTCTGTCATTGGAGTCAATGATCAACCTTCAAGCATGAAGGCCTCTGCATCCAAGTGCCAATAATCTATCAAGGCATTTAGAAGCCTCGGTTGTGCCCACATGAATGGACATTGGTAGAATTTCAATAGCCTGCATTGAGTCAATGCAACAATAACACCAGGGTCCTCATCAACCAAAATTTCAATGTCTTCATTCTCTCTTTCCCTCCAGTGAACATGCATCCTGCAAGTACCAGTTCAGGAGGGCAATTAGATCTTGCCTTTTAATTTTTTCACAAAATTGGGGGCATACGCGGGCTGTAGTGGTGACAGTCGCGTATGCATGCATGCAGTAATTCTTCTGCACGCAAGCATACACATGTTGTCCCAAGACAACCCATGTATGCCTAGGGCCGACCCTTTTTAAAGGTCAACGCCTCCCCCAAAAATGAAATAAAATTCATAAAATAAAACTTGAAATGCAAGAGGAGTGAATTTGTACTTAGTTGGTCCAATCAGAAGTTTGTTTCATCCACTGAAGCTCCCAGAATCAATACTTTTATCAAAGGGGTGTTTTGTCATTTTTTGGACCCCCTTGTCATTTTTTCTAAACTGAAAATCATTTAGTATGGTTCAGGAGTTTCTTTGGGAAGGTTATGATAGAGGTCACTTTGGGTATTGGGAATCTTTTGGGAGATTTGGGTCACTTTTGAAGGTCCTTTGGTAAAAATATAATTTTTTCAACTTGAGCATTTAAGTTAGGATTCCACCACCACTTTTTGTATCTCATTGTCTTTATCACTTTTCCATAGGATCGAACCCACCAAGTTGCGACACAGAACCATCTTTTCTTCTTTATAAGTGTCATAATGTCATGGTAGAGCCTTCCCCTTCATGGATTCCCTAGCTAGATCCTTCTTGCATTTTCGGCATCCATGTTTTTGGTAATGACTATAGGCTCGGGAGTCCCTGTTAGTCTTGTCCTAATCACAAGTTTGAGCCTCATCTGCATGATTTTTTATCACTCTTGACCTCACCCTCGAGACATCTAAAAAAATTTTATCCCAAAATTTTAAACGGATCTTCTTTTAAGCCCTTTTCAGACCCTCTAAACATGAAAATATTTCTGAGTGATCTTGTTGACCTTCACGCTCGCTAAACTAAAATTTGAAGGCATGTCTATCCGATGGTAGTTTACCCCTTTTTCGATCCAGATGGTGAACTGTACGAACAAAGGTATACTATAGGAACTTCATTTCTCTAGAAGAGTATCCTCGGGTATAATTTAACCCCTTTTTTTGGGCCCGAGCGACTAAATTTATGAAAAAGGCACCCCCATGGAGTCCATAGTTAAGCTCTTTTCAGACTCCTTAAAATTGAAAAGATCGTCGAGTGACCTTGTTTCTTCACACTTGTTAAATGGCCAAGAAGAACATCCTTTATGGAGTCCATAGTTAATCTCTTTTCAAACTCCCTAAAAATGAAAAGATTTATGAGTGATCTTGTCTTTATCACACTCGTTAAAATAAGTTTGAATAGTCGTCTTTTCGGTGCTAGTTTACCCATTTTTCGAACCGACTAGACTATTTTCGAAAAAGGTACCCCAATGGAGTCTCCTTTTATGATTTTTCAGACTCTCTAAATATGATAAACCATCGATCTTACCTTCTTTGGGCTCGTTAAACTTACATCGAAGGACATTACCATTGTATGTCTTATTAAACCGCATTCGCATACCCGCTTCTTTGGCCTAATGTTGGCTCCATGTTGCTCTCAACTGAACCATTTGAAGCATGCCTTATTCGCAAGCCCTGTAGCACTTTGACTCTGCGTCTTGACACCTTTGACCCATGGAGGATTTTTCTGAGTGTCTATTTTTTGCATATGTCCCTTTTCTCCGAGCATCAGTGTGTTCCTTGCACCTGGAAATAGTATGATTGTGACACTCGTTCCTCCTTTGTAACATAAAATTCTTTTATTCCTTTTTCAAAGCTTTTCAAAAATATTGAAAAAAGACAAAAAAAATCAAATATACCCCAAAAAGAGGAAGGGAAAAGTCTTTTCTTTTTGTTGGTAGAACAATGAGTCACCCTTGAACAAAGCACATCTTTTTGTTTGTTCGTCAAAGATCTGGGATATAGTATGACCTTAGGAAGTTGTTCTCATAGAGTTGTGTCCTCCTCCGTTTGGTTATTCCTCCGAACATATGGAGAGTTGGCGTTGCCTCCTGCATCGTCAACTTATGTCAATATCATGTTTCCTGAGTCTCATCATTCGTCGTGCTACTGTCCAAGGGAAGTTTTTACTAAGCTCGTGTCGGCCTTTCTCTAGTTTGTCTCTTGCCCTCATGCTTGGCCATCCTAAAATACCAATCAAAGTCCTTGTTCAAAATCAATGAAGTTTTTTGTCTGATCATCAGGATCCTCTTGTCTATTCACAATGAGTTGTCGAAGACCTCTGGGTAGTGAATTCGTACACTCATATTACACTCTTACTCGAGTTTCGAAGATCTTGAAGTTGTTGCTCGAGCTCTGAAAGCGTCATCTCCAGCCATCCGACGACACTTAGCTTCTTGAAGATGGATACTATACATGTATATCTTTTGATTTTGAGATGTATATCTATTGTGTGTTGCTCACGGCTACACTTTATATATTTATATGACATCGATCTGCAGTGTATTTGATTGGCAACTATGATTTTAGTTTTTAAATACCGAGCATGGGTATACCCACCTCGGTGAGACAAATTGTTATTTTGCATATGGAAGCTCTCGCATACTGATCCATGGGCTCACTCACTTGGCACATTGATGAAGATTGGTAAAGTATTTCGGCCATCAGACGATCTTCTGAACTCACACTTTAGGGGGCATTTGTTATAAACTTAATTTGCACCCAGCCTGCATACCTAGCCTCTGGCTCTACTAGTTGCCAATTTCTTGAGCCAAGCTCTTCTAAAAAACCCTATTTTTGAGCCACACACACCCTATCCTTCTACAACCCACGTATGCACACATCCATATGCTTGCAGACCTTCTAAAACCCGTGTATACTGACAAAATAACGAAAAATGGAAAGTTGCAGATGGGACACAAAATTTCGGGAAATTGCTAAAACTGTTTGATTGCCTATGGCCCGTCATTCAACTGGATAACTACCTATAAAAGAAGGGGTAGGGGTCCCATTTAAGAATAAGAGTATAGAAGATCTGCCCAAATTTAACCCCCCCTTCCTCCAATTTCCTGCAATTGTATTGTGAGGTTGAGTAGTTGGTGCATTGTGAAGAGGAGCCCAGGACCAGGTTCGAGGAGCAGTGCCAACCACATATTGTAAAGTTTACTCTTGTGAAGATTAATACAAAAAGGAATACTTTTTTCATCCCACCATATTATGTGTTCAAATTGTGTATTTATTTTATGATATTGTTGCATCTAACCCAACAATTAGTGTATGAAATGCATGTTTGCAGCTCTCTATTTGTCCATGTGTGAATGTAGTTCAGCTTTGGGAGGAGGCTTGCAGTCAAGGAGCGAGTGAAAACGAAGGGATCGACATCAAACGAAGGATTCAAGGTAGAGTTATCTAATCTTGTTTGCACCTTTGTATTGCATGAATGCGGGGTTTTGTGTTGGGAGAATAGGAAAAAGTAGAGGCCTTTAAATGGTCATTTTCTTCATGCATGATTAGAGCCCTTAAATGCTAAGTCCGTAAGCAGGATTTCCTACTCACCATCATCCTTGCTTCAATCCAAATTCTTCACAATCCTCCTTAACCATATCAATTGTGTATGTCTCGATCGGAGGTATGTATTTTACATCATACTGGATAAGGCCATAGAATATTACCTTTTGTTCATCGAGAGGATTCCTCCTCCAAACAAGGTAAAGAGAGAGGCACTAGTATATTTTCTATCATTTACATCCACATATCCATGAAAATCTAAAACTCGTATTTCAACACCCTTATTTCCTTAATAAATAGACAAAAAAAGGCATAAGTATCTCGTGATTCTCTTTACAACAATCCAATGTTGCCTCTCAGGTTTAGCCATGAACCTACCTACCATTCCCACTACTTGTGTAATGTTCATTCTAATGCATATCATAACATACATAAGTGATCTTAATGCCATGGTGGAAAATTGTTTCATTACCATCTCTTCCTCCTCTTTAATGGTCTACGGATACATTTTTTTTAACAACTTGATTCCCACTAAAGAAGGAGTCCCCATAGGCTTACAATGCATCCTCGCAAATAGTTAAATTATTCCATGAATTTACTTCCTTTTGGCTCAACCAAAATTTTCTACTCTAACAATGCATTTTCACTTCAATTCCAATCATATAACATATAACTTTTTCATATCAAACTCCTTATTCAATTGGCCCTTAATCACCTTAATAAGTTCTTTGTTGTCATTGAAAAAAGAATGTTATCTACATACAAGACAAGAAAAATAAAATTATTTCCTTCATTCTTGAAGTAGATATGATGATTAACATCACTTCTTTGAAAACCTTGTCCAATCATATATGTGTTTGATATATTCCCTTGGACATTGTTTAAGTCCATATAAGGACAACTTTATCTTGCACACCATGTTTTATTTCCCCTCTACATCAAAACTTGTTTGTTGCTTCATATAAATATCTTCTTTGAGATTTCCATGAAAGAATGTTTGTTTTTACATCCATTTGTTCTACTAATTTCTAAATCCCATGTTGTTTCCAATGCTAGTAGCATCTTAATAAATACCAACTTAGGCACTAGGGAGAAAGTTTTTTGATAATATACTCCATCCACTTCGGAGTATCATTTAATTATGTTGGAAACATAATCCTTGGGATTGTGTTATTGTAACATTAGTGTAAATATGAAGAGTCATAGGTGATAGGAAGCATCATTCTTATGGAAGAAGAACAACCATTTTCTTTGTATTTATTCATTTATCAAGTTAATGCAAATCACATTTGTAGAGTTACGCTTTATGCCAACGCCTGACCCCTTGGGAACATAAGTTTATCCTTTCCATGCAAATGTTATTAAGCATGCGTAGGTTTTTTTCTACAATTCGACCCTCGACCCTCATATGTTCATTTATTTATTTTCACTCCTTATACTACTTTGTTTATTTATTTTCACTCCTTATACTACTTGATAAAGTTGAACATCACTTTAGTGCAAATAATCAATATTGTCCTTCTTATCCTTTTTGCTTCAGACTATCGTTATTATGATATGTACATTGTATTGGCTCCACCATACTACAATTCACACTTTTCATATAACTACTAAACACTTCATACTTTTCATATAATTACTAAACACTTCATGGATGTAAGGAAAAGCAAACCTTCCTTGTAGATGCTAAGAGATAAAAAAAATCAAATGATTTTCTCCATGCATATGTGATATAAAAGGAAGAAAAGGAAGAATTAGAGCAAAGGTGGTAGATTCATTTTACCACCTTTCACACTTTGTAATGATAACAATCTAAACAAATATTCCTCTCATAAAGTAAGAAAAGGTCCCCTCTAACGATAGATTAAGGATAAGGGTTCTCAAAGTTCCCTCCAACGATAGTTTAGGGAGACATATTAGGGATAAGGGTTCTCATGAAGGGATACAATCACCTTCAACCTTCCTTTATGATGATTGATGGGATAGGAAACTCATTTAACATCATTTAACACTTAGATAATTATAATATTTTAATCATATTTTTCTTTATGGTGAGGTTAAAGATGTTTTTAAAGAGAACATTATGAAAAAAAACATGATTTTGCTAATCAATTTTCTATAGTCATAATAATAGACTTAACACCAACTTAATTAAAGCATACTTTTTGATATGTTAGAAAAAATAACTTTTATTAATAGCCTTAACACCAACTTAATTCAAGCATACTTTTTGAACATGTCCCACACGAGGATTTGGTTTCCAATTCATTAAATTAATGGCAAATTAAAATCCCTTATTAAATATGATTTTTTGAATYCAAACACGAGGGATTTAATTACCTAGAACTAATGCTTCCATTTGATTACATGTACTCACGAGGGATTTAATTACCTAGAACTAATGCTTCCATTTGATTACATGTATTCACGAGGGATTTAATTACCTAGAACTAATGCTTCCATTTGATTACATCTATTCATTTGTTTATTAAAAAGGTATAGAGATGTAGCTAAGAAGTTCGATGTAGTTAAGAAGTTATTTTCATTGTCCATGAACACACCTCACACCCTACTAATCTTGGGTTGCTTTTGAATGCCTTGTAAAAATAATTTTTAATCTATTTTAATTTTGGTTGACACCCGGCGTAATTTAGACTTAGGATTCTTAATAATTGTTCATTAATAAAATAAAAATATAGATAAAACCTCATTGTTGAAAACATTAACGCTTCTGATATTGAGGTAGATGAGATCTCTTAATCATTATATTTAATTTTTGTCGTTTCCAATATAACCCTCTTAATCTTAGTCAAGTCTATTGTTTAGCCCAATTTTTACCTTCAAAGATTTTGGTATTTCTCATCTCACTTGCAAAAGGAACAACAAGATGAAACTTAGAGATATATCATAAACCATTTTAAGGATGTCTTACTTTCATGTAACCTTTTTTCACTTCCTTATAGGGTATTCTAAAAATGAATATTATGGGAGGAGGGTACCATTGAAGGAAATCCATAATCCTCAGATATATTTTGTATAATCATAATGAAGTAGAAATCAATGTTAAAGATCAGAGTAAGTCAAATTTAGATTTTCTCTTATCTAAAATTTGACAAAACCACATAATGTCCTACACAAGACATAATTTGACTTGATTCCTATTCTCATAGCTAATCATACCCAATTGATTGTTAACCAATCATACAACTTAATATCACCAAAAGTTTTTGAGTCTTAAATGCCTATCTCCGAGACATTCTCGCCTACTTCACTTCATGCAATTGCAATACCCCTTAAATTAATTTATGTGATCAATCAACCCGCCTAGATGAGAAGTGAGCTCGTTATGGAAACATACAATACAATAAAAACCTACACTAAAATCTAATCCCCAACAACAATGATTAAGATGACATAAACTAACTATATTTTATGTGGAGGAAGATAATTGAATATTCTAATAAAGGTATTTCTCTCTATGTGGTTATTTATCTAAAACTAGATTTGTATCGCATTCTTTACTACTGAATAATGTACAAAAGATATGTAAAGTTTAAATTTGATAATATGTTAAAGTGTATTTGTGTTACTTGATTTTTTTCTAAAAGTGGTAAAACCTATCATAATGTTTTATCAACCAATAGTGAGGAGAGTCATCATTGGTTGTTATCTGCAAATTTTGACAACCATCGTTGGTTCTTATATTTAAATGTTGATTTAACTAGTTATTGTTATTTAAGGAAAACCACGGCCACCTGAAGTGACCATTTGGTGGTCCATAAGGGTGGGTCTTGGGAAATTAACCTTTTCCGTACATTCCAGGAAGACTACTTCTTACCCAATCAGAAGCATTTTTAGGTCTTACTCCAAAAATAAAGGGTGATTTCAGCCTAAATAATATTTACAAGAAATCATATCCCTTGAGATCATTGTTGAGACTATTTATAATGAGATTATGTTCTTTCTAATAGCATTTAATCTAAATCCCATACATGAAACTAAATATTAACTTGATTTCAATTTAACATCTTACTATTTACTTGAAATTTTGTATTACTCGATATGTAAGAAATATGTTTCATATTGAATTTATTATTTACAATTACATGATTAATTGTCAATTCATTCAATATGTACCCTACTTCAAAGCTATATCTACATCTAAGCAACTAATTGTCAATCTAGTTGATAGAGGCTACACAACTATATCTACATTTCGATGATTAATTAGCAACTTCGTTGGTCCCAACTACTTCACATATCAGTGATTAATTTACAATGTAGTTGGTACCAACTACCCAACTATATATATAAATGATTAACAATACTATATCTACATTTGAATAAATTACAATTGATTGTCCATTTATTAGGTATAAGTTTTATTATGAATTTTGTTTTTTCTCTTATTACTTTGCTTATTGGTAATTACTCTCTCCCTCATTTGATGAGATCGTATGAATTCAATATTTTATCTTGATTTGAATAATTTTATTTAATTTTTAATAAAAAATTTTATGAGTAATTATGAAACTTTCTATTATTAATAAGTGAAAATTTCTATCATTAATAATTAATAAAACTATGTCAAGATCATATGGCTTAAGTTCTTGTCTTTATTTGAATAATCTTATATATCACGAGTTTAAAATCATGAAGTGAATGGAAAGGGAGTTGATTTTAATGTTATACCTTTATCAATGTCAAATGACCAAATGTTAAATCTTTATTATAATAAATAAATGTCAATTAATGGTAAATAAATTTTAATAGAATGATTAAAAAAGGAATTCATTTCCTTACTTTTTCATGTGGTAAAAGACATTATGATCATTGCACCAACAATTGCATGAGTCTTGTGAGATTCCTATAATGGTTCTCTATTTATCACTTTTTCTTTTTTTCTACATTTAAACAGGAGTTCATGAGACATGCAAACATCATCTTATAAATTGATTTTTGTATTTTTGACAAGTGAGTAAGATATCCATCATCAATGACGGAAACCCTTAACTTTGTCCATCTTCACTTTCATGTTTAAACTAAATATAATGTTTCTTTCCACACTTTACACATAAAATAAAAAAATTCCTTGATCCTACTCATAAATTATGTTGTCCTTTATTTTCACATTTTTTTATAACATGATTTACTTTAATGAGATAAGAGATGAGCATGGCATTCATTATTCTATAGACATATTAGGCTATATAGACGACCATAATAAAATGTATGTTGCATAATGAAATTCATTACTTGCCAATACAATCCTTCAATGAACTTTAGCCACTTGGATATTGTACCACCCCTTGTACACATTACAACCATATAATGAAATATAGAGAGATTTATCATAGCACAAACTATGAGTTACAAATATGTGTACCTAAAAGCACGTGCCAAACATATGTACATAAACCATGTGCTAAAACCACTCATTATCCATATTTTTCAAGGGTAGTACTCTAGTGGAATCCTTTCACAACAATTGAATTTATCTCCATCCTTTAATTTTGTAAAGGTATGTTGAGCATTTTAGTTTGTGCTACATTATCTCAAGATAGCAGTTATGACCTCAAGATAGCATTTATGATCTCAAGATAGCAGTTATGTTGCTATCTATTATTTCTCTCACAAAATGGTATGTAACTTCTATATTTGTTCTCCTTGCATGGAATGTAAGTTATTAGATAAAGTTATTGCACTTTGACTGTCACAATGAAAAACAATCCTCCTTGCTTCAATCCAAAGTCTTCACATAACCTCCTTAACCATATCGCTTTTGTAAGTCTCGATAGGAGGTATGCATGTTACATCATACTAGATAAGCCCATAGCATGTTACCTTTTGTTCATCGAGAGGATTCCTCCTTCAAACAAGGTAAAGACAGAGGAACTATTATATTTTCTATCCTTTACATCCACATATCCATGAAAATATGAAACTCTTATTTCAACACCCTTATTTCCTTCATAAAATAGAAAAATTGCATAGGTATCTCATGATTCTCTTTACAACAATCCAATGCCGCCTCTTAGGTTTAGCCATGAACCTACCTGTCATTCCCACTGCTTGTGTAATGTTCGGTCTAATGCATATCATAACATACATAAGTGATCTTAATTCCCCAGTAGAAAATGGTTTAATTACCATATCTTCCTCCTCTTTAATTTTCTACGGATACATTTTTTTGACAACTTGATTCCCACTAAAGAAGGAGTTCCCATAGGCGTATAGTGCATCCTCACAAACTATTAAAGTATTCCATGAATTTACTTCCTTTTGGCTCAATCAAAAGTTTCTACTCAAATAATGCATTTTCACTTCAATTCCAATCATATAACATCTTATTTTTTCATATCAAACTCCTTATTCAATTGGCCCTTAGTGACCTTAACAAGCTCTTCTTCTTTCATTTAAAGAAGAATGTTATTTACATATAGGACAAGAATAATAAATTATTACCTTCATTCTTGATGTGGATATGATGATTAACATCTTTTATTTGAAAACATTAGCCAATTGTATATGTGTTTGATATATTCCCTTGGATATTGTTTAAGTCCATATAAGGACAACTTTTCCTTGCATAAAATGTTTTATTTTTCCTTTACAACAAAACTTTTTGTTGCTCCATATAAATATCTTCTTTGAGATTTCCATGAAAGAATGTTGTTTTTACGTCCATTTGTTCTACTAAGTTCTGAATCCCATGTTGTCACCAATGATAGTAGCATCTTAATAAAGACTATCTTAGGCACTAGGGAGAAATTTCTTTGATAATATACTCCATCCACTTGGTAGTATCATTTAGTTATGTTGGAAACATAATCCTTGGGATTGTGTTTCTGTAACATTAATGTAAATATGAAGAGTCATAGGTGATAAGAAGCATAATTCGTTATGGAAGACCAACAAATATTTTCTTTGTATTTATTCACCTATCATGTTAATGAAAATCACATCCATGGAGTTACATTTTATGTCAATGCCTGACCTAACAATGGTATCAGAGGTAACTCCATTATTTCCCTTGGTTTTTTATTTCTTCCTCATGTGTAGAAAACACCTCTTGACTCCTTCTTGTCCATGTGCCTTCCTATCATCCTATCTAGTTGATTCTCTGATAAATTCCTTATGAGTGTACACACTAGGGTTTCTCTCCATCATTTCTCTCGGGCCTATACTTCTTCGTATGAATGGTCTTTAAAAAAAATCAAGAAAACCCTAATTTATGTTGCAACTAAATCCTAATTTCCACACATTCCAGCAATGGCCCTTTCTCTCTGCAATATTTTGGTTGGTTTTCTTTGACCTCAAGAAATTCATCACAACTAGTGCAACATTTTCTCACCCATGTGTTTGGCTTCTTCACCGATCAAGCGACCGACCTCTTCCAAGTAGAACTTGGTATAACCTGATCCATTACGCACCTCTGGTATCCACAAACGTATATCAACCAACAAAAATCCAAGTGGAACCTCTAGTATATCCCATCCATTGCACGCACCTCTGGTATATCCCATCTTCCCTTAAAATCATACTTCCTCTCCCCAAACTATATAATTATGTTTATTGTTATGTCTTGCTTTGTACTAACCATCAATAAATCATTTTACGGGATTTCCAAGATGTGTTCGACTTCAATAAAGGCTGAGGTAATGATTTCATGAGATGTTACTAAAATATACAAGACTCAAATTTGGTAGTAAGCACAAAGTGACTATCATACCAAGGAAGAGAAATGATCTATCCCAAATGTTAGTTTTAGACCTCACTAAAATACAACGTTAAATCAATTTTTTTAAGCTCACAGCTGGTATACTTATTGGATGCACCTACCATCTCCCATGCCCATCGATCCACACATCTCCCTAAATAGTCTCATGTAGCCGAAAAATGTTTATGCATGTTATTTATTTCTTTTTGGATGAGAATACATGATTATATATAGGATGCTATCTAAGAGTGATGTTCCAACCATTGTATTCTTGCTGCAGTAGAAGGACATAACCATTCTTGGTGTAGAAGCATTGTATTACCTTGCTACATGTGCATGAAGGAAGAATAAAATGTATTCTTCAATCTCCATTGTTGACGTGGTGTTGATTGCCAAATAAAAATACAGAGAATGGAATAGGAATATCAAAAGAAAATTGATCTTCAACGACCTATGGAAAGACATTTGCGAAGCAATAGCAATCCCTGACAGCAAAATCACTGAAGAAGAATCAAAATCATACTTTGAATCCACTTCCTTAGTATCAAAGTCGAATAGTAGCAGACCAGGGAGTAGACCAATCATTCCAACATCAAACAAAGAATGTGCCATGTGGGAGGACAAATACCAGAAGGAATATGTTGTGACCTCTGCAACAACAAATGAGGAGGTGAGTCATCATATTGCTTCTATTAATGATTCCTATGTCACCTTGAAGAGATTGAATGACTTGTATGACACACACTTTGAACTAGAACTCATACAACTAATGGTGAAGCTCTTCAACCTAGAGTTGAAGAATGATGACCCTATGGATTTAGCTTCATAAATCAAAGCCATAATGCATGAAATTGAGGCCATTGGAGTGAAGATATATCTTCCTATCATATCCTACATTAAGGCTCTATACCCTACATATTCTCACTATCTTGAATTTTTGCAAGAAAGTGGTCAAATGGAATCTATCACATTTTACAAGTTGGTGGAGAAGGTTGCAGAACATGAGAAATACTTTCGAAAGAAATCAACTTCTTCAAATGGAGAGACAATGTACCTTGCTTAGAAAGAGAATACTAAACCACATGATTCTTCTAGAGGAGAAATCATTAGAAGAGTACATGGACGTGGAAGAAAGAGTTTCAGAGGAAGGGGGGTAGACACAACCAACGTGATAGATCCAATCCTCATTGTACTCATTGAAAAAAGAATGGGTCATATGGACTATATGAATACAGAGTTCCATGGGATAATATCAAAGAAGACAAACAAAATAAGAAACAGGACAAAGGTAACACTTCATAACCAACAAAAGGTAATCCACTCAAATTTTGTTGGATTACTGAGGGGGGGGGGGTGAATCAGTAATATAGATTTTCAATACTTTTAACCACAATATGTAAGTGTTATTTATATTTATGATCAATATACCATTATCATTCAACAAGTGCAGAGTAAATAAACCATGAACAATGAACAATCATACACATACACAATACACCAATATTTTTACATGGAGACCCAATGCGGGAAAAAAACACGAAATGTTTTTTCTTATATGTCTTTAAGAATTACATTCATTGGAAGCAACAACTTCCTTTGTTCTCCAGATGCAACTGGAAGGAGGCTCTAACCCCCTATATTTTCATTCTACAACCTGAGGGAAGATGCAACTCTCCAATTCTATGGCTACAACCAAAAGGAGGCTACAACCCCCTATGTTCTTTGGCTACAACCAGAAGGTGGCTACAACCACCTATCCTTGCCCATCCAACCACTCTAAAATATAAGTGAAATGATGAAACCACTGCCACACTGTCACTATGAGATATACCAATGTAAACCTGTATCAATCTGTGCCAACAACCTATAACCAACCCGTGCCAGTGAATTGTAACCAAATTGTACTTGTACTTAGCCTGTACCAAACAAAACCCAACATGTATGTGACCTGTATATATTGTAGCTCGCGTCTGTACACACCCTATCTATACTGCAGCCTGCGTATGTACATGCCCTATCTTTACTGTAGCCTATGTACGCCTTCATAAAACTAGGGTTTTCACCTTCTCTTAAACTTCAAACAATTTGTTTCCTCAGTCATCTCAACCTGCAACCTATCACTATGTCTTATATGTAGTTGTACCCTATGCATACATAATATTATATATCCCTTAACCAATTGCATCTATATCTCTCTAGTCATGTGCCACACATGTGTGTATAATCATGAACACATGTAATAACCCTCACATGGACTAGAAATCAAACCCTCACTGATATACAATCTCTCACTACACCAAAAACTTCACAACCACTTCACAACTACAATCTCTCAACCATGTACCACAAAAAAATCTCAACCATATGCCAAGAAATAAAAAGATGTGCCTCAACACTAAAAATATATACCAATGATAAATATCAAATATACCAACACAATATTTTGTAGATCTAGCTTATACAGTAAGTTCCATACAACCAATATCCTCTCTAGGGAAAATCCTCAAACCCCCATAACCATATCTCACGTAGACAACAATATCCAACTACTCATAGAAATGGGACATACCTTTTGAACATGTAGATAGATCTGTGGTACTTGATCACTGTAGACCTTCATGGGAGCTTGCTTTTAGACTCTAGACACCTGGAATATTCATCTCCTCAAGTTTTCATGGATTTTCCCAACTGTACACACCCTGTTATACTGTCAGCTCACATACGTACGTGCCCTTCTCCACTACAACCCACGTACACCTAAAAAACTAGGGTTTTTCTTTTTTCAGTATTTCTATAATTCTGAAACTTTCACCATCAACCCTTCATGCTTCCTCAAACTTGTGTAACTTCAGATGCATCAATGAGTACCTGCAATAAACCTTACACAATAATAGATATTCAATGTGCTCAATAGGTGCTAATAGGAGAGTCTTTCTCTCTTATTTATAATTCCATGTGGCTTCCTCAAGGGGTTACCTTCTACCCATCTTAACACAACTTCCTTCTCTTAGGGATAGCCCACTTCTAACCACTTGTCCACTTATAACCACTTTATCCACAAATAGTAAACTCTCCACTTCTAGTTGCAACTAATTTATTTTTAATTATTTTTCTTATTGCAACAAATTAATCCATGATTAACTCCTAGTTTCACCCACTTTGACTAGTCAACTTCTTCTAGGGGTTTCTAAAACAATTTGACTTCTTTGACCTTTTAGGGGCTTCTAGATAACTCGAGAGGGTTCTCAAAATGAATAAGGACATAACTCTCTAACCGTGATGATTTATGTGATGTTCCACATATCAACGAAAATGGAATGACATGTACTATCCATATTGAATAGTCTTACCTACAAATACATTGATATTCATACCTTTATACCTCAAACAATCTTGAGTCCCTTAACCATAATGTTGGGGCTACCAGAATTTTCTACCAGAATTTATTCAAGGGTTGAGATCAATGAAAACCAACCCAATTAATCAACAAATTTTCCCATTACATCGTTTCCCATTGCAATATAGGAGTAACATAAGAATTATTTAATACTTCATATACTCCTTGGAAATATTCATGGCTTCTTGACACAAGAACAACCTCTCACATGAAATTAT
Organism: Picea engelmannii; assembly: GCA_009831015.1. Lineage (NCBI taxonomy): Eukaryota > Viridiplantae > Streptophyta > Pinopsida > Pinales > Pinaceae > Picea > Picea engelmannii. Next base: position 171,208 of record ML795298.1, read on the forward strand.
GAACAGACTTCTTCGAAGACTTCAATGACAATGCACATGTCATAGTTTATTTTGTAGATAAGTCCAGTCTCAAACCCTTGGGAATGGGCACCATCAGACTTAAGTTTCCTAGATTCTTGAATTTTCTTCTACATAATGTGCTCTATCTTCCTAAGCTACAAAGGAGATTGTTTTCCCTTGTGCACATTGGAAAGAAAGGATAATCTATTCATATTATTGGTGACAAAGTTGAAATATGAAAGGATTCTAATAACATGCTTGTTATGAATGGAATGGAATATGGAAGACTGATGAAGCTAAATGAGACATCTACCCATACAAAAAATGTTTCATACCTCTCTCATAACAATGAAGGTATAATGTCATCTAGTCTTTTGTGGCATGCTATATTTGGCCATGATATCCCCCATTTCTAGGGATAACTAAGGAGATGATTTATCAAAGCCCTCAGGTTGCAAACATGGAGTACTGAGAGGCAGATGAGAAGGCATGGACCCCTATCATAACACACATCACCATCTAATCAATGACAATAACATCTGCCACACCTAGCTTGTCCCACAAAGGACAACAAGTGTTTCTTCCTGAGGTAACAAGTCTGATATCATGGTAAGTGTGATTTTAATATTTGAAGCAATTGAACATGTTGCGAAGGATCCTTTCTTGATTTTGAAAGAATTTGCTTGGAAATTATGTGTTTTTCCCTATTTCACCTTGGTAAGTGTCATGGTTTCCTAGTAAGTGGCCACCCTCAAGGAAAGGGTTGCTACTAGGGGGTCTCCTTGAAGGGCCATCATATTATTCTTTCTCATACTTTCTACTTTCCATTACTTCTTCCCCTTTGTTTCCCAATCTTTTAGGTTTTCAGGCTTATTGAACCATGAATGGCATGTACCTCATTTCATGCAAAGAAGGGGCCACTAGGCTTGGAGGTTCCTATCAAAAACATCATGCAAAAAAATCTTTCCCTAGGATCTCGAGAGCAAAGAAACGCCTCTCAAAAAAATGAGGGGCCTATAAAATAAATAACTAATTAATCCATAATTCTTTCCAAGGTAGAGCGTACGTGGGCTATGGATTTATTTTTTCATTCCCATTATTGTCTTAAACTTGGAAAAACATGCAGACCAAGGTAGAGTATACGTGGGCTATTCATTTCCTTTTTAGTGCCCCTTATTGTCTTTAATTTGGAAACACATGCAAAATGAATGGTTGATAAGGGCTTGGAAAATATGCTTTAAAAACAAAAAAAGGAAAAGGATGTGGCCAACCCTCAACAAAGGCACCCATAAATGAGACAATACGAGCCCTTGCATGTCATGAAACCCCATACCTAGAAGTCTAAGCCCATACACCTCACATTCACTACATAAAATAGAAAGGATTCTCCCTCAAAACATCCCCTACTTGAGGAATGGGTTCACCCAATAGGGCATTATGACACCCCTCCCATATCTAAATTTGGCATGTTGTTTAAGGTCTTTGAGCATTTGTTTATTTTGAAAATGGGGGATTTGATGCACATGTTTTGGTGGTTCCTTTATTATATATGGATTAATTTACATGATACTAGTGACTTATGGACCCTTGGAGGGCATACTTGTTGATCTTTGCAAGTCCTTAACATGAGAAAGATTGATTGTGAAGGCACAAGGTCACTTGGATCTTCATTGGGGCACGAAGTCCATAGGTTGGATGATGTGCTCCCTCTCCTTGGATACTTTGGAGGATGAGAATTTCCTTTGGAGGCACTTGGACATCGTGAGATGACGATATTCCAACTCATTTCACCCCAAAGATGTTCTTGGAAGGCCTAAAACGTCACACCTTATGCCCTAGATGACACATGGGCTTAGGGTTTTGATGTGGTTTCTCATGGTTGATGGTGATGGTGATGGTTTGATGGAGAGAGAGACAATTGGTGGCATGATTTATGGCCTTTGGAGGCCCAATTTTCTTCATCAAAGGATCAATGTATCTCCTAGAAGTCCTATGCCACCCTTTTGGGCATGATGTCACCATTAAAAAGGGGTTTTCTTTTTGTAAATTTGAATTTTAAGATGTAAAAGGACAAATAGAGAGGTCAACCTCTCTAATTTGATGTTCAATTTTCAAAAAGTGGACAAAAGGGTTTTGGGTGACCTCATATAAATAGAGGTCACCCCTTTGTCATTTGGGAACACAACTCACTTGAGAATTACATATTGTATGGCTGAAGTTTTCGCCCTACTTGGGTATTTTTCTCTATCTCTCTCTTGAATCTATCTTGTGGATGCTAGTACTTTTATTTTGGTGAAGGAAGCTAAGGAAATATCTCTTGGATGATTGTTCTTGGTAATTTTGGTGGAATATTCTTGATAAGAAAGGGTTTCTTCATCTTTTTCTTGGAATTGGTAAGGAATTTTTGCATTAATTGTGTTTTTCTTCTTGTTTCAAGCTAAATTTGTCTAAAACTTTGGAGGAGTATAAGAGAATACACCATCCATAAAGTCTACTTTTTTATCGTTGAATTAGTTACTTTGCAAAGGTTTCTAGGAGGAGTAAAAAGGATTACACCCTCCTAGATTTACCTTGCTAGGTTTTGTTTTCTCTAGGGAGTAAAAAGGCTTACACCCCTAGAGAAGTAACAAACCCTAGCTCTTACACAAGAGACTCCATAACCCAATTGATTTAGCACTAATCTAATTTTCATTGGCGATATAAAATCATTGCATTGGTATAGATGGAAATTGGAGATATTGCAATTGTTCAAGTTGGAATCTATTCTGCATGCTATAAGCTTGTTTGTGCCCTAAGGGCATCTTCTTTAGCCAAGCAATTCTCTTTGTTTCTAAAAATGAATGCTACAACCATTAGGGCTACTGAAAAATCATATTTTCCTCACTCATTTCTCTCTAATCTGCCGCTGAAATTCACTTGTAAACCTTGGTTATTGTTCTACTTGTTATTGGCTAATTGTTGGGTGGTTTACTTGTTGATTTGTGTGGTTAGATATTGCTACTGTAGCAATTTATTTCTACAAACACTTAGCTGTCATAATAAATTTATGATAAAACTTAATAAAAATCCCTAAATATAATCAAAGTCTTAGCTAAATCATTGGAAGTTCAACTAATCATTACTAGATTTATTTCAAACATATTGTACTTTGTTATCATTTGTCTTGTTCTAGGTAGAGATAACATTGTTTTGTAGGTACATAACACTTGGAAACCATTCTCCATCTATAAGGATCATTTTGAAGCCTTTTTCCTTCTCCATTTTTTATTTATATGGGTGTTCATTGATCTTCATCTCACTTTCCATCTCAATCCCCCTAGGGTCATCAATATTCCCCCCTTGTGGTGATTTCATCATCACTAAAGTGAGGGGAGTGTCTATCTAAGGTGAAAGTGAGTAGGTACTCTTGTAGTTGTCACACTTTCATGGATTTTTTTGGGATTTTCCCAAGATTCAGATTGTGGGATAACATTTTGGCGCCATTGTCGGGGAGGATTTTGAATCCTCTTTTCAGCCCTAATGACACTTTGGCAAGATTTGATCCCAAATCCTTTACCCATAGATTCCTTGGTAACTCCGTAAGAGGGAAGTTTCATTTTCCTTCTTTATGATCTTTCCATAAAGCTCATCTGGTGACTCCACGATCCCAGAATCCACCAACCTTTCCTTCGAGAAGATTCAAGCCTTCTAAGGTTTACCAAAGAATGTCTCCTCATAATTCCCCCATTGTCAAAACCTTGTTCCAAGGTTTCCTTCCCCTCAACATAATGGCTCACACTTGGTCTAGTAACCTTTTCAAACCACAGAACTTGGCCACTTTTGTTGGATATCTTAATGATATTCCCAAAGAGAGTCATAAATGGTTTCCAAAGTTCATTGGAAATGATGTGGTCACACCAGAAGACCATCTATACGCAATAGGTGTGGCCTTACTGAATGAAGGTTTATAAAATCAAGACACTACAATGAGGCTATTGTCCATGTCTCTTATTGAATATTCCTAGAGGTGGTTCAGAGGGCTATAAGATAATCATTTGGCATATTATGATGATTTCACCAAGTTTCTCAAAAACAGATGGTCAACAAAGAAAGAAAATGAAATGATCTTATCCCAATTCAATCAAATCAAGAAAAAAGGAAAATGAAAGAGTGAAAGAGTTCAACAGTAGATTTGATAAACTGTGTGATCATATCATGACCGATCTACGTCCATCAGTAGAATTCATTCATGTCCTCTACATGAATGCTTTTGAATCATAGTTTGGTTTTATCCGCAAGGATAAAGTGTCTGGCACTTTGGAAAAGGAAAAGGAATATAGTGCACAGATAGAGGAAAATATCATGAGCTCAAAGATTGAGCCCTTTCAGTTTCCCATTCCAAGTTGGAAGAAAAAATAAATACCACAACAAGCACTGCACCAGACCCGATCACTCTCCTAGTTAGGAATTTTGATCAGATGAATACTCAGTTTGTCCAAAGTTAGAATCATATTATGAAAAGCTTGAAAACATTGGAGAGAAATCAGTCTGCTCCAAGACCTCAGGTTTTTCAGACAACCAAACACAAGTTGGAAGACAAGGCCTCAACATGAGGCAAAGGATCCTAACACATTGAATCCAATTGGAATGGTCAATATAGAATAATTTTCATGGTGCTTTCCCTATAATGAAGCACATTCAGAAGATGAGTGCCCAAGACAGACAAAGGAAGAAGATTTAGGTCCTGCAAGCTATATGAACTTCATTGATACAATATTTTATTTTTAGGATGATGAGTGTATAGATATTACACTTGAGGAGGTCAGGAAAATGAGTGCCAGAAAGGGATGACTCATAGTGCTTAGCCAACTAGATGAGAATGTGAAGAATGAGTTGATGAAGAAATAAATCTTGACATATGCAATAAAAATTAAAGCTCTAGCTCCTCCATCACCAACTCCAGTATTTCCACCACAATAAAAATAGGTCCTAAACCATCCAACAAAAGAATTTACTCCACATCCTCCACCGTCGATGCATGACTTGCTCCCAAAACCCACGCCAACAAATGAAGAACTTCAATTGAATATAGATGTGTTGGCCATGATTGGGAAGATGAATATGTCAGTACCTATAGTTGAAATGTGAAAGATACCATGTGTAAGAAGAGAAATATTGAAGACGTTGAAGGTATCTGATGAGGTAGAATATCTTCATGTGATTTTAAACACCATGTATCATGGACGACAAAGGGAATAAAATCCTCCTTTCTATCTTTCTTTGGGTGTGACTGGTCTTCGCTCGAATAATTGTATGTTGGATTCTGGAGCTTCAAAAAATGTGATGTTCTTGAAGGTTATGAAAGAACATGGTTTGAAAAAAACTCACCCATATGGAAATGTCTAGGGAGTTGATTAAAAAAAGGTGAAAGTGTATGGTCTCATAGAATATGTGGAGGTGTATTTACTGGATTTCCCTCATATCAGTCTCATCATGAACACAGTAGTAATTGATTTTTTGAATGCTTGGGGCATGATTTTATAAATAAGTTGGGATGCCATCCTTGGTGGTTTCCTCAATATGGATCTCACTAGTCATGCACATATTCCCATGGGGGATGGGAATTTTGAGATTTTATATAGCCGACAGGTGGTCAAGAAGCATGTAATGGATCCAAACCAACCCGATTATCACAATGATTGTGATTTTTAATTTTCCTCGACAAATAATTGAATATGACCCTCATGATTTACCTTTTTCACAATAACATTTCATATATACATTTCTTCTGAGGATATATGAATACAAAGAAAAGATTGCAGAGTTATGAGGGAAAGAACCAGGGTCCATCAAAATACTCAATAAAGAAGAAGAAGATAAGCAAGATAAAGAGCAGGAACAAGATATTAGAGATATGGTCAAGGAAGAACCACCTTCACAACATTACATTGAAAACGTATCCTATGTCAAATTTAGTGAAGGAAACCTTGCACTCATGTGGGATAAGAAGAAGGGAAAGCCCAAGTATGATAAAAGAAACACAATTTTATGGCTTGGTCTTGATATTGTTAAGAATAAGTTTGAGAAGGGAACATATTAGTTACTTACCATGGATGGGAGAAGGATTCCATTACCATTTGATGGGTCTCTTCTCCGACCCTACATTGAAGGAACTTGACTTCTTGAGGGCCATGGGCCCCAGGTAAGTAGGTCGGTCATTTTATTTCCCTTGCATTGAATTTGCTTACTCATGATAATTTAGTTGCATCTACCTATATTTGCATGCCATCTCTCATTTTAATTTTTATATGCTTGCATTATTGCATACTTGTTATGGTCATTTGATTTCATCATATTACATGTTAGTTTAAAATTAAAAAAAAAAAAAATGCAAAATTTTCTTATAAAGATTAGTTGAAATTTTGAATTTTTTTGATCATATGGACAAATGGTGAGTGAAATGCCCTCAATATCCAACATTTTGTTTGCTTCAATGTGTGTAGGAATAGGTATTATGAGGAGATGTTGAGGTTATCATGCACTCTACAAAAAGTACATGTCCCCTAGTAGGATCCATATGTTATCCCCCATTTCTAGGGATAACTAAGGAGTTGATGTCTCAAGGCCCTCATGTTGCATACATGGACTACCGAGAGGCATATGAGAAAGCAAGGGCCCCTATCATAACACACATGACCATACGATCGATGAAAGCAACATCCATCGCACCCATCTTGGCCCACAAAGGAAAACATGTCTTGCTTCATGAGGTAATGAGTCCAGTATTGTGGTAAGTGTCATTTTAATATTTGAATCATTTGAACATGTTGCAAAGGATCCTTTCTTGATTTTGAAAAAAAAATCTTGTAATTTTTTTTTTCCCTATTTCACCTCGGCGAGTGTCATGATTTCCTAGTAAGTGACCACCCTTAGGGAAATATTTTCTACTAGGGGGTCTCCTTGAAGGATCATCACACCATTATCTCTCATACTTGCCACTTTCCATTACTTATTCCCCTTTGTTTCCCAATATTTTAGGTTTTCATGCTTATTGACCCAAGAAGGGCATGCACCTCTTTTCATCAGAAGAAGGGGCAACTAGGCCTGGAGGTGCCTTGAAAAAAACATCGTGTGATAAAATCTCACCCTGGGATCCCAGGAGTAATGAAACACCTTTCAAAAAATGAGGGACCCATAAAATAAATAACTAATTAATCAATAATCCTTTCCAAGGTAGAGTGTATGTGGGCTATGCATTTCCTTTTTAGTGCCCCCTATTTTCTTCAACTTGGAAAAGCATGCAGACCAAGGTAGAGAATATGTTGGCTATAAATTTCCTTTTTAGTTCCCCTTGCTATCTTCAACTTGGAAACACATGAAAAATTAATGGCTAATAATAGATTGGGAAAATATGTTTTAAAAACAAAAAGAGGAAAAGGATGTGGCCAACCCTCAACAAAGGAACCCTTAAATGAGACAATATGATCCCTTGCATGTCATGAAACCCCATAACTAGAAGTCTAACCCCATCCACCTCACATTCACTACATAACCTAGAAAGGATTCTCCTTGGAAACATCCCTTACTTGAGGAATGGGTTCACCCAATAGGGCATTATGACACCCCTCCCGTATCTAAATTTGGCAAGTTGTATAAGGTCTTTGAGCATTTGTTTATTTTGAAAAGGGGAGATTTGATGCACATGTTTGGGCAGTTCCTTTATTAGATATGGATTACTTGTCATGATACTTGTGACTTGTGGACCCTTGGAAGGAATACTTGTTGATCTTTGCAGGTCCTTGATAGGTGAAAGCTTGATCGTTAAGGCACTAGGTCACTTGGAACTTCATTTGGGCATGAATCCCATAGGTTGGATGATGCACCCCCTCTCCCTGAACACATGGGAAGAGGAATGTTTCCTTTGGAGGCACTTGGACACCATGAGATGACCATATTCTAGCTCATTTCATCCCAACGATGGCTTTGAAATGCCTAAAATGTCACACCTTATGCCCTAGATGTCACATGGGTTTAGGGTTTTGATGGGGTTTCTCATGGTTTATGCTCATGGTCATGGTTTGATGGAGAGAGCGACACTTGGTACGTGATAGAGCACTTGGTGGCATGATTTATGGCCTTTGGAGGCCCGATGCTCTTCATCAAAGGATCAATGTATGTTGTAGAGGCCCTACGTCACCCTTTAGGGCATGACATCACCCCTAAAAGGGGATTTTCTTTTTGTAAATTTGAATTTTAAGATGTAAAGGACAAATAGGGAGGTTGACCTCTCTAATTTGATGTTGAATTTTCAAAAAGTGGAAAAAACAGTTTTAGGTGACCTCATATAAATAAAGGTCACCCCTTTGTCATTTGGGAACACAACTCACTTGAGAATTACATACTGTATGGCTGATATTTTCTCCCTACTTGAGAATTTTTTTCCATCTCTCTCCTGAATGTCTCTTGTGGATGCTAGTAATTTTATTTTGGTGAAGGAAGCTAAGGTGTTATCTCTTGGATGCTTGTTCTTGGTAATTTTGGTGGAATATGCTTGATAAGAAAGGGTTTCTTCATTCTTTTTCTTGGAATTGGTAAGGAATTTTTGCATTAATTGTGTTTTTCTTCTTGTTTCAAGCTAAATTTGTCTAAACCCTTGGAGGATTATAAAGGCATACACCCTCCATCAAGTTTACTTTTTTATCATTGAATAAGCTACTTTGCAAAGGTTGCTAGGAGTAAAAAGGCTTACACCTTCCTAGGTTTACCTTGTTGGGTTTTTTTTTCTCCAGGGAGTAAAAAAGCTTACATCCCTAGAGAATTAAAAAAATCTAGCTCTTACAAAAGAGACTCCATAACCCAATTGATTTGGCACTAGTCTAATTTTCATTGGAGATATAAAATCATTACATTGGTATATGTGGAAATTGGAGATATTGCAATTGTTCAAGTTGGAATCTATTATTCATGCTATACGCTTGCTTGTGCCCTAAGGGCATCTTCTTTAGCCAATTAATTCTCTTTGTTGTTACAATTTCATGCTACAGTGATTAGGGATGCTGAAAAATCATATTTTCCTCACTCATTGCTCTCTAATCTACCGTTGAAAATTCACTTGTAAACCTCGGTTATTGTTCTACTTTTTATTGGCTAATTGTTGGGGGGTTTACTTGTTGATTTGTGTGGTTAAATATTGCGGTTGTGGCAATTTTTTGCTACAACCACTTGGATTTCATAATAAATTTCTGATAACACTTAATAAACAGCGCTAAATATCATCAAAGTCTTGGCTAAGTCATTGGAAGTTCAACTATGCAATACTAACTTTATTTCCAACATCTTGTACTTGATTTTTGAAGGTCATATTTGCAGCTATTGTTATCATTTCTTGTTGATATATATATTTCCATACTGTTGCAATTTTGGAAAAAAAGGTTTCTTTCTTGATCCCCATTGATTTAATTCTTGTATATATATCATGTTTCTTGTTCTAGGCATGGCTAACATTGTTTTGCAGGTACATAATGCTTGGAAACCATTTTCCATAAACAAGACTCATTCTCAATTAGTGTTCCTTATCCAATATTGACATACAGGGGTTTTCATTGATCTTCATCTCAATTTCCATCTCAATCCCACTAGGATCAATCTGATTCCCCCCTTTTAGTGATTTCATCATCACTAAAGCGAGGGGAGTGTCTATCTAAGGTGACAGTAGGTAGGTAATCTCTTAGTTGTCACACTTTCGTGGATTGGGTTGGGATTTTCCCAAGCTACATATTGTGTGATAACATTCCATATCAATTATGAAAGTCTCCATTTATTGAGAAATAATGGTGTTTCTAGTTTTCCTACTATTCCTAGGAAATTGAAGCAACGTGATGCTTGTATCCTTGGAAAGCATAGAAAACAATCATTTCATGATTCTAATTCCAGAGCATGTAGAAAAATTGATTTGATTCACACTAATTTGTGTGGCCCCATGCATGTTCCTTTTTCAAATGGAAATAAATATATCATCTATTTTATTGATGAATACACGAGGATGTGTTGGGTGTACTTGTTGAAAGATAAATCACAAGCTTTTGAAGCACTTGAAAATTTGCATATATGAATTCAAAATGAAGTTCAACCTTGTATTGGATTTGTTCACACCGATAGTGGAAAAGAATATACATCTAATGAATTCCAAAGCTACATATTCCAACATGGGATCAAGCATCAAACCACAGTTCCATGCAATCCTCAACAGAATGATGTAGCCGAAAGAATGAATATGACACTCCTAAATATGGTTTGCTCCATGATGTTTTTCAAGAATGTAAAATTGATGTTTTGGGATGATGCGGTTCTATGTGCAATTTATGTCAAAAACATGTGTCCATCTCATGCTCTTAAAAAAAGGACTCCTTATTGTTTCACGACAAATCTGTAAGTGAGGATGCAAATAAATCTCCCTAGTTTCACCCCAAAACTAGAACAAAACAAGACAAAATATAAAACTTTCCCTAAGTTTTACTTATCAAGCATACTAACTAAAAATAGATAAATGACATACCTTTTAAATTATGTTTGTCCTCGCTAGTTTCATCCTCATTCCTTTCCAAGGATTATGGGATGTTGAACCTATAAGAAGACATAAGCCAACGAAGTGAAAGAAACAATGTATACTTAACAAAACCTATGTAGTTGATCAAGGAATCATACAATAAAATAAGAATAATTTTATGGGAAATAAATATATTATTGTATTAGAAATAGGAAAAGGAGAATGCAATCGATGCCTTGATGTTGTAGGGTCCCTTCCAACAGTTCCTTACTTCCCACACACTTTTGCTCCATAGATTCCGATACTCTAGATCTAGCAACTACTTATGATCTCAACTTGACAAAGTGAAGCTCAAAGACAACATAGGCCCAAAAACTCCATATAAATTTACTATATTTGAAGCTAATCCAAACTCTTGGCTAGACTAATATCTCATTAGTTGAATCTCTATAACTAAGCTGAAGTTCCAAAAATTCTCTAACCATTCCCAAGATAACTTTCCCATGAGAACTCCCCTCCTTTTATAAGTTGAAAAGGATAGGGTGAGGAGGTTAGGATGATCCCATGAGACCAAGGATGTGACTTATATCCAAACTGATCGAAGACCACCTTACCCTTGAAGCTTCTATTCTAGAAGCATTGAGGAGCTTCTGTTTTTCTTCGTATAGGATATCGTCACACCCTTAACACTGAGTAAACTACGACGATGTTGCAAGACATTATGGTGCAACCTACGCTAATATTATATCGTCGCACCCTTACCAATGATCAAGGTGTGATGATCCTTATTTACAAGGTTTTTTACAAAGGAAAAGATAATTTCATCTCTCTGGGAAAGTTTGTCTTCATTCTTATTCAGGGATTAAGGAAATAAATCCTTCTAAAGAAAAAGGATAGGTGCACATCATTAATGGTCATAGGGGTGACAAAAATAATGTGTAACAGTAATCCCCCCAAAGTATGAAGTTAAAATAAAGTGATAGCTGAAATACTTTGTTGAGTGTGTGTTTCGAATAAGGAACACGTCGGTTGGAAACCTGCCAACAAACAAAGAAATACAATACAATAATATATCATCACTGAGGTAGGCATTCCCATACTCATGATACAAATGACTCAAATCATAAATGTCGATATGAAAATATCCATGTCAAGTAAGACAGGTCATGGCCACCAAACATACATTGTGGATCCATGCCATTATGACTCAAATATCAACACAGCCACCAAAAATACATTGTGGATATATGTTTTAAAGACTCAAATTTGAACATAGCCATGAGACATACATAGTGGATCTATGCAATGGTACAATCTAAATATATACCAACGCAACCTGAATCTTTCAGAAAATATCCAGGGTCTTCATCTCCACCATTCTATAACATGAATCTAACCATGCGAATACATGTGTTACAGTTGAAAATGGTAGAAATCACTTGATTACCGGTCATTAGTGTATATTGTTAACAAGTACGAGATAAATCACCATTAATGTCAATGGCTCCCAAGGTACACTAGTACAATCCAATGGGTGTGAATTTATGAGCTAAGGTCGAACACTCGGTGGAATCTCCTGATCAAGGGTCAATAATGAAAACCCACTATCAAAAGCAAGGAAACCTTCCATTGAGGCATGCAAGTTCCAAGGTACCAATTAGTTTCTAAGTCTAATTCTTGGATAATGAGTTGAAGTTGATTGGAAAAGACTCGTTATAGGAGGGTCTTAATGTACCCCCCATCAATGAAACAAAATGGGTAAAAAGATTTGAAGTAGATCAGAGTAACGAGTGATTCAGGACTGACTCAAGGATGTAATAGAAGGCTTAAGGACTACATAAATGGTCGACTCAATAGAAGGATTTCCAGGTTGAACTTCTCTTTGAACATATTGACGATACGACAACTGTCTTGGCAACACTAACTCAACAAAGGATCACAAACCAAATTGTAATATTATAAAGGAGTATGATCAAGAAACAAGTGGATTTTTTCAACCATAACACAAAGAGAGTGAAAGGTGTCATGTTCAAGAGTGACTTAGCGACTTACTTCCATAGAATATAGGTTTAAACACATTTCTTTATGAATTCCCCCGCACCATTTCTTGTGAGTACCTCTTTATTTTTACACAAGCTTGAGGAGGATAACATATGATTGAACTGTAAGCTCATCCTTTGAATGAGTCCCTCTGAGTATGTTTAATGAACCCTAGGAAGGAATGGTTCGGTCCTATATGGGCCTTTCGATGTTTTTTTTACGAGTCCAAAGAAAGTAAATTCAAAGGTATTTTCATATTTATGGAGTTTGAAAAGAACTTAAAGAGGACTCCATAAATTTTTCTAATCATGCTTGATTAGAGTGTTAATTTTTCATAAATTAGTCTAATGAGACCGAAAAATAGATAAAATACCGCTCAATAGACGTTTTCTTCAAATAATTTAACGAGCATGAAAAAACCATATCACTCGACAATCTTTTCATATTTAGAGAGTCTAAAAAGAGCTTAAAGAGAACGCCAAGGGTTTCCTTTTTCATATAACATTTACTAGTCTAAAAAAGTGATAGAAGTATACTCAGTTGCATTCTCAGGTATTTACGAGCATGAGAAAGAACAAATACGAAGCTCGGGATTGTTTTCATTTTTATGCAATCTTAAAACAAAACAAAATTGTGCTTGGGATAGATTTTATTTTTACACAAGCTTAAAACTAAACCCAATTATGCTTGGACCTAGTTTCATTTTTATACAAGATTGAACCAAAAGAAACTATGCTTGCGACTTCCCAATGCATAATCCAGGTATGGTTGGTACTTTAACCCTAGCTTAAGAAGCTAGCGACTTAACTTCAACATGAAGTCTAGAGGCTGTAAGAATTTCCCCCAAGATTCATTTCATCCAACAACATAGGGGGATGAAATGAAGCTTCAAATACTATACGTAACAAAGTACTTGACTCAATCGAAGAGGGGGGAAATCTATTTCATTTTTCAACGATCTTTCCATAGAAAAGAAAACTATGCTCGAGAATCTAGGTTCATTATCTAGACCTCTGTTTCATTTTTAAACGATCTTGACATAGTAACATGAACTATGCTCAAACGAGATGTTTTATTTTTTGACGAGATTGACACAAAAAAAGAACTATGCTCGTAACCTCTGTTTAATTTTTTAACAAGGTTTCCACAGAGACACAAAAACTATCCTTGTAAGCTTTGTTTCATTTTTTAACGAGGTTTCCACAGAGATGCAAAACTATCCTCATAATTGGTTTCATTTTTTAACGAGCTTGAAATACGAAAACCATGCTCAAAACTCCTCTTCTTGATCATGGCTTCCAACAGGACAATGCTCTGGAAGGACACCATGTCAAGGGACAAAACTCTGTCATGGATTCCAAGAGATCTTCACTTGATAGAATAAATACACTCTGGAAGGAACACATGTCGAGGGTCGTGATAGTGGTAAGGAGGCCAGGTTCTAATAGCCCTATCGAAGAGATCACCATGTCAACTACCAGATCTAAGTCATAAAATACCGAGTTTACCGCGTGAGGATCATCTTCACCAACAACTGAAATCATTGGAGACAATGCCACATAATTGAACTATGGCGGGGGAGATACCATCTACGTATAAGAACTGTTTAGGGAGCTCATTGAGTTGATGGTCAAGTCAGGGACACAAAATGAAATTTTATCAATAGTCACAAGTATTCCATCATGAGGGAAATATATCACACAAAAAAGAGTGGACATGATAGCTTTCATGGCATAGACATAATCTCTCCCAAGGAGTAAATCGAAATCCAAGGGATCTTGGACTACCATGACGTCAATAAAGACAATTTTCCATCCTAAAGTTATTGGAAACTGAGGAAGGATCCCCAAAAGTTGACTGGTTCTTCTGTTAAAATATAACAAATTCTGTGTAATCGACACAAATTGAGGACAACCCAAAGCTTGCCAAGAAATAGAAGACAAAATACTAACGGATAGACCTTCATCCACCAACGTATGCAGAACATCTCGACCACAAAACTATACTATAATCTTGAAAGGAATGTGAGAGGGAAGACGAGGTCTAGTTAGCACACCCCAATAAAAAAGGATGGCCTTATTACTTGGAGGGGGTTCCATAGAAGAAGGATGAATTCCCCCTAGCACGGTAGATTCTGTATCAACAAGAAAAACATGAGAAGTATTAGGTTTACTCTCTAGTGGGAGAGTAGGATCGACCTATGATGGGATCAGATAGACCACTTGGGTGTCATTCTCCAAAGGGAGAGTGGGATCAACCGAGGATGAAATCAAATCAACCAATTTGTCAACTGGTTCAACTAAGGACGTGACTAGATTGACTACCTGATCAACCAGATTGACCGACGAAGGGACCAAATTGATCATTCCATCAACTATAGGTGGGTTGAGAGAAACCGAACGTGGAGGCTGGGAAACAATCATGTCTTCCAGTAATTTATAGACTTCATCCATGTGAGGGAAAAGGCGAGTTTGATGACTCCCTCCTCATAACCTACAAGGAAAATTGACTCTACTTTTGTTCTTCTTGATGGTATCCTGACTAGTTGATGGGAGGCCATCAACATGTTGTTCAAAGGATGAAAATATGGGTTGGCGAGGGCATGTAGACCATGCTTCTATAACCTTGGATAGACCAGGTAAATCCTTAAGAAGATGGCTACCCTTACAAAGCATGCAAGGGTACTTGGGATTACTAGTTGTTTGGGAGACCTTGGTATCATCAACACTCCCAACACGATTAACAATAACTGGTTGTTTTCCAACATGTCTGGAAATGGTTGGAAGTTTGGACCCTTTCTTAGTTTTCTTCTTCTTAATATTCCTTTTATTCTTCTTTTTATCCACCGGGTTACTAGCTTCAGATATTTCACTCGGCGAAGAAGATGAAACGGAAGAAGACCTTGCAAGTGAAGAAGGCGAAGAAGATATTACTTGTGAAGAAGGTGAAGGATCAACATGAGGTTGATGTTCTTGGAGGAAAGAGCTTACAACCGAAGCACTTGCTAAATTCGAGATTACCGGAGTGGAAAACAACCATATCGGTAATCCAATTGTGAGACATGGAAGGCTCAAAGTAGCAATGTACGGAAGACCAATGTTTTCGTAAGAAGGAAAAAAAAAAGGTTCCCTTGGAGAAGGGGTTGCTTCATTGGTTGTTCCAGGAAATGACACCATTAAACATAGATCCAACCTAGAGTCTTCTAGGGAAAACAAACAACACACGCTAAAAATCTAGGAAGCAAGCAAACAAACAAAACCTTCTTACAATGAAGGCACTAGTTGGTGATGAAATCCAACGTTGTGGGAATAATGTAAGAAGGGGTTGAGATAGAGCGGGTGGAAAAGTTACATTGACAACCTACTTAACATACTTATGCCTTGGTGCAAGCTTCCACAATAAACGTGGCCAACGTCGATTCTAGGTACAACGAAGACTTTCCCCTTCACCATCACCTCATGTATTAACCCTAAATAAAGGCCACTAAGGTTACAAAATACAACAATGATGTTTGGGGAAATAATCGACAATCCGGTATACGCGCAAGGGTAGGGTAATTGAGCCCGGAATCAACTTGAGAAGGCCTAAACATAGTTTTTTTCTCAAGTGACCCCCAATAATACACGCAACCACTACACCAAGACCAACAAAGAAGGGTCAGTAACTCTGTTGGCCTTAATGCGACCTCGTGATGGACCCTTGTGTGAGAAGGGCTTCCCAGGACATAATGTAGTAAATGGATTTCACCGCTCCCTAACTCAAGATTCTATGTTTTTTTATAGCTTTGGGAAGTTATCTTTCACACCTATTCCATAGCCCTACAACTAATCTAATGTAGGTTTCAAAGAGCCCTAGAGATAAAGTTTCTAGGTAGATTTTAATTAATGCGTAAATGTGATTAAGTTGTTGTTACTCAAGAGGAAAATGGCGTGGACTAAATGATGTTTTGGCCGACCCTAAACTTATGCAAAGAAATGAAGATGAAAATATTTCACTTCAATGAAAGCTATATTATGAGAAGGAGAAAACATTTATCATTCCTAGATGCACAATGTCCCAATATTTTATTAAACTCATCAATATCAAGATATTCAAGAAATGAGCCAAAGATACTATACACCAATACACGATTCTTTCCCCCCCTGACCATGAGGGGGAAATGGTTTTTAAGAATTCAAGACCAAAAATGCCAAAAATCATGTAATGTTCGCTACCCCAAATGCAAAGATGCCACCAACTAATGCAAAAAAAGAATTTAAAGCTTTTTATTTCAAAGATACACTAAAATCAATAGCAAGTTTCTTAAAAAAAAAAGCAACCCAAATTAAAATTTTTCTTTTAAAACGAACTATTCATAAAAAGAAGTGCTTTCACTAAATAATTCTAAAGAAAAAACAATGCTTTGTAACTGAAAGACACTCAAAGAAAGATATCTCAAATATTTCAGAAGGAAAAACACTAAAACAAATAAAAAAATGGCTAAAAGCATATTCAAAGATGTCAAGCAGACTCTAATCAAACCCAACAAATCACCCGAGACACTTAACTAAGATTTGGTTAAGGAAAACCAACAAAACATAATTTTTCACACAATCGTTGCAGGCTACTAGACTGACATGGTGTGACAATCTTGGTCGTTGTAAGACACGGAGGACCACAATGTGACAATGTCGCACTATCTCTCAAGGAAGGGTGCGTCGATCAAAGAAAATGTGGAAAAAAAAAACATGAAGGTTTTCCAGGGAAATAAACAATCAGAGAGTCAATCTGGATATCAGAGTGACTCAGAAAACAAAACCCAAGAAATCAAAGTAAGAAATAAAGGAAAAATATTACTAGGAAAACAATCCCATCCCCAGTATGGTTGCCAATTTTGTTTCAGGACAAATCGGTAAGTGCGGACACAAACGGATCTCCCTAGTTTCACCCTGAAGCTAGAACAAAACAAGACATAATATAAAACTTTCCCTAAGTTTTAATTATCAATCATACTAACTAATAAGAGATTAATGACATACCTTTTAAATGTCACTTGTCCTCACTAGTGTCATCCTCGCTCTGTTCCAAGGCTTATGGGATGTTGGACCTATAAAAAGACATAAGCCAATGAAGTGAAATCAACAATGTATATTTAACAAAACCTATGTATGTGATCAAGGAATCATACAATAAATTAAGAACAACTTTATGGGAAA
>ML795298.1:189067-230574 GCA_009831015.1 Picea engelmannii
GAGGTCAACCTCTCTAATTTGATGTTCAATTTTCAAAAAGTGGACAAAAGGGTTTTGGGTGACCTCATATAAATAGAGGTCACCCCTTTGTCATTTGGGAACACAACTCACTTGAGAATTACATATTGTATGGCTGAAGTTTTCGCCCTACTTGGGTATTTTTCTCTATCTCTCTCTTGAATCTATCTTGTGGATGCTAGTACTTTTATTTTGGTGAAGGAAGCTAAGGAAATATCTCTTGGATGATTGTTCTTGGTAATTTTGGTGGAATATTCTTGATAAGAAAGGGTTTCTTCATCTTTTTCTTGGAATTGGTAAGGAATTTTTGCATTAATTGTGTTTTTCTTCTTGTTTCAAGCTAAATTTGTCTAAAACTTTGGAGGAGTATAAGAGAATACACCATCCATAAAGTCTACTTTTTTATCGTTGAATTAGTTACTTTGCAAAGGTTTCTAGGAGGAGTAAAAAGGATTACACCCTCCTAGATTTACCTTGCTAGGTTTTGTTTTCTCTAGGGAGTAAAAAGGCTTACACCCCTAGAGAAGTAACAAACCCTAGCTCTTACACAAGAGACTCCATAACCCAATTGATTTAGCACTAATCTAATTTTCATTGGCGATATAAAATCATTGCATTGGTATAGATGGAAATTGGAGATATTGCAATTGTTCAAGTTGGAATCTATTCTGCATGCTATAAGCTTGTTTGTGCCCTAAGGGCATCTTCTTTAGCCAAGCAATTCTCTTTGTTTCTAAAAATGAATGCTACAACCATTAGGGCTACTGAAAAATCATATTTTCCTCACTCATTTCTCTCTAATCTGCCGCTGAAATTCACTTGTAAACCTTGGTTATTGTTCTACTTGTTATTGGCTAATTGTTGGGTGGTTTACTTGTTGATTTGTGTGGTTAGATATTGCTACTGTAGCAATTTATTTCTACAAACACTTAGCTGTCATAATAAATTTATGATAAAACTTAATAAAAATCCCTAAATATAATCAAAGTCTTAGCTAAATCATTGGAAGTTCAACTAATCATTACTAGATTTATTTCAAACATATTGTACTTTGTTATCATTTGTCTTGTTCTAGGTAGAGATAACATTGTTTTGTAGGTACATAACACTTGGAAACCATTCTCCATCTATAAGGATCATTTTGAAGCCTTTTTCCTTCTCCATTTTTTATTTATATGGGTGTTCATTGATCTTCATCTCACTTTCCATCTCAATCCCCCTAGGGTCATCAATATTCCCCCCTTGTGGTGATTTCATCATCACTAAAGTGAGGGGAGTGTCTATCTAAGGTGAAAGTGAGTAGGTACTCTTGTAGTTGTCACACTTTCATGGATTTTTTTGGGATTTTCCCAAGATTCAGATTGTGGGATAACATTTTGGCGCCATTGTCGGGGAGGATTTTGAATCCTCTTTTCAGCCCTAATGACACTTTGGCAAGATTTGATCCCAAATCCTTTACCCATAGATTCCTTGGTAACTCCGTAAGAGGGAAGTTTCATTTTCCTTCTTTATGATCTTTCCATAAAGCTCATCTGGTGACTCCACGATCCCAGAATCCACCAACCTTTCCTTCGAGAAGATTCAAGCCTTCTAAGGTTTACCAAAGAATGTCTCCTCATAATTCCCCCATTGTCAAAACCTTGTTCCAAGGTTTCCTTCCCCTCAACATAATGGCTCACACTTGGTCTAGTAACCTTTTCAAACCACAGAACTTGGCCACTTTTGTTGGATATCTTAATGATATTCCCAAAGAGAGTCATAAATGGTTTCCAAAGTTCATTGGAAATGATGTGGTCACACCAGAAGACCATCTATACGCAATAGGTGTGGCCTTACTGAATGAAGGTTTATAAAATCAAGACACTACAATGAGGCTATTGTCCATGTCTCTTATTGAATATTCCTAGAGGTGGTTCAGAGGGCTATAAGATAATCATTTGGCATATTATGATGATTTCACCAAGTTTCTCAAAAACAGATGGTCAACAAAGAAAGAAAATGAAATGATCTTATCCCAATTCAATCAAATCAAGAAAAAAGGAAAATGAAAGAGTGAAAGAGTTCAACAGTAGATTTGATAAACTGTGTGATCATATCATGACCGATCTACGTCCATCAGTAGAATTCATTCATGTCCTCTACATGAATGCTTTTGAATCATAGTTTGGTTTTATCCGCAAGGATAAAGTGTCTGGCACTTTGGAAAAGGAAAAGGAATATAGTGCACAGATAGAGGAAAATATCATGAGCTCAAAGATTGAGCCCTTTCAGTTTCCCATTCCAAGTTGGAAGAAAAAATAAATACCACAACAAGCACTGCACCAGACCCGATCACTCTCCTAGTTAGGAATTTTGATCAGATGAATACTCAGTTTGTCCAAAGTTAGAATCATATTATGAAAAGCTTGAAAACATTGGAGAGAAATCAGTCTGCTCCAAGACCTCAGGTTTTTCAGACAACCAAACACAAGTTGGAAGACAAGGCCTCAACATGAGGCAAAGGATCCTAACACATTGAATCCAATTGGAATGGTCAATATAGAATAATTTTCATGGTGCTTTCCCTATAATGAAGCACATTCAGAAGATGAGTGCCCAAGACAGACAAAGGAAGAAGATTTAGGTCCTGCAAGCTATATGAACTTCATTGATACAATATTTTATTTTTAGGATGATGAGTGTATAGATATTACACTTGAGGAGGTCAGGAAAATGAGTGCCAGAAAGGGATGACTCATAGTGCTTAGCCAACTAGATGAGAATGTGAAGAATGAGTTGATGAAGAAATAAATCTTGACATATGCAATAAAAATTAAAGCTCTAGCTCCTCCATCACCAACTCCAGTATTTCCACCACAATAAAAATAGGTCCTAAACCATCCAACAAAAGAATTTACTCCACATCCTCCACCGTCGATGCATGACTTGCTCCCAAAACCCACGCCAACAAATGAAGAACTTCAATTGAATATAGATGTGTTGGCCATGATTGGGAAGATGAATATGTCAGTACCTATAGTTGAAATGTGAAAGATACCATGTGTAAGAAGAGAAATATTGAAGACGTTGAAGGTATCTGATGAGGTAGAATATCTTCATGTGATTTTAAACACCATGTATCATGGACGACAAAGGGAATAAAATCCTCCTTTCTATCTTTCTTTGGGTGTGACTGGTCTTCGCTCGAATAATTGTATGTTGGATTCTGGAGCTTCAAAAAATGTGATGTTCTTGAAGGTTATGAAAGAACATGGTTTGAAAAAAACTCACCCATATGGAAATGTCTAGGGAGTTGATTAAAAAAAGGTGAAAGTGTATGGTCTCATAGAATATGTGGAGGTGTATTTACTGGATTTCCCTCATATCAGTCTCATCATGAACACAGTAGTAATTGATTTTTTGAATGCTTGGGGCATGATTTTATAAATAAGTTGGGATGCCATCCTTGGTGGTTTCCTCAATATGGATCTCACTAGTCATGCACATATTCCCATGGGGGATGGGAATTTTGAGATTTTATATAGCCGACAGGTGGTCAAGAAGCATGTAATGGATCCAAACCAACCCGATTATCACAATGATTGTGATTTTTAATTTTCCTCGACAAATAATTGAATATGACCCTCATGATTTACCTTTTTCACAATAACATTTCATATATACATTTCTTCTGAGGATATATGAATACAAAGAAAAGATTGCAGAGTTATGAGGGAAAGAACCAGGGTCCATCAAAATACTCAATAAAGAAGAAGAAGATAAGCAAGATAAAGAGCAGGAACAAGATATTAGAGATATGGTCAAGGAAGAACCACCTTCACAACATTACATTGAAAACGTATCCTATGTCAAATTTAGTGAAGGAAACCTTGCACTCATGTGGGATAAGAAGAAGGGAAAGCCCAAGTATGATAAAAGAAACACAATTTTATGGCTTGGTCTTGATATTGTTAAGAATAAGTTTGAGAAGGGAACATATTAGTTACTTACCATGGATGGGAGAAGGATTCCATTACCATTTGATGGGTCTCTTCTCCGACCCTACATTGAAGGAACTTGACTTCTTGAGGGCCATGGGCCCCAGGTAAGTAGGTCGGTCATTTTATTTCCCTTGCATTGAATTTGCTTACTCATGATAATTTAGTTGCATCTACCTATATTTGCATGCCATCTCTCATTTTAATTTTTATATGCTTGCATTATTGCATACTTGTTATGGTCATTTGATTTCATCATATTACATGTTAGTTTAAAATTAAAAAAAAAAAAAATGCAAAATTTTCTTATAAAGATTAGTTGAAATTTTGAATTTTTTTGATCATATGGACAAATGGTGAGTGAAATGCCCTCAATATCCAACATTTTGTTTGCTTCAATGTGTGTAGGAATAGGTATTATGAGGAGATGTTGAGGTTATCATGCACTCTACAAAAAGTACATGTCCCCTAGTAGGATCCATATGTTATCCCCCATTTCTAGGGATAACTAAGGAGTTGATGTCTCAAGGCCCTCATGTTGCATACATGGACTACCGAGAGGCATATGAGAAAGCAAGGGCCCCTATCATAACACACATGACCATACGATCGATGAAAGCAACATCCATCGCACCCATCTTGGCCCACAAAGGAAAACATGTCTTGCTTCATGAGGTAATGAGTCCAGTATTGTGGTAAGTGTCATTTTAATATTTGAATCATTTGAACATGTTGCAAAGGATCCTTTCTTGATTTTGAAAAAAAAATCTTGTAATTTTTTTTTTCCCTATTTCACCTCGGCGAGTGTCATGATTTCCTAGTAAGTGACCACCCTTAGGGAAATATTTTCTACTAGGGGGTCTCCTTGAAGGATCATCACACCATTATCTCTCATACTTGCCACTTTCCATTACTTATTCCCCTTTGTTTCCCAATATTTTAGGTTTTCATGCTTATTGACCCAAGAAGGGCATGCACCTCTTTTCATCAGAAGAAGGGGCAACTAGGCCTGGAGGTGCCTTGAAAAAAACATCGTGTGATAAAATCTCACCCTGGGATCCCAGGAGTAATGAAACACCTTTCAAAAAATGAGGGACCCATAAAATAAATAACTAATTAATCAATAATCCTTTCCAAGGTAGAGTGTATGTGGGCTATGCATTTCCTTTTTAGTGCCCCCTATTTTCTTCAACTTGGAAAAGCATGCAGACCAAGGTAGAGAATATGTTGGCTATAAATTTCCTTTTTAGTTCCCCTTGCTATCTTCAACTTGGAAACACATGAAAAATTAATGGCTAATAATAGATTGGGAAAATATGTTTTAAAAACAAAAAGAGGAAAAGGATGTGGCCAACCCTCAACAAAGGAACCCTTAAATGAGACAATATGATCCCTTGCATGTCATGAAACCCCATAACTAGAAGTCTAACCCCATCCACCTCACATTCACTACATAACCTAGAAAGGATTCTCCTTGGAAACATCCCTTACTTGAGGAATGGGTTCACCCAATAGGGCATTATGACACCCCTCCCGTATCTAAATTTGGCAAGTTGTATAAGGTCTTTGAGCATTTGTTTATTTTGAAAAGGGGAGATTTGATGCACATGTTTGGGCAGTTCCTTTATTAGATATGGATTACTTGTCATGATACTTGTGACTTGTGGACCCTTGGAAGGAATACTTGTTGATCTTTGCAGGTCCTTGATAGGTGAAAGCTTGATCGTTAAGGCACTAGGTCACTTGGAACTTCATTTGGGCATGAATCCCATAGGTTGGATGATGCACCCCCTCTCCCTGAACACATGGGAAGAGGAATGTTTCCTTTGGAGGCACTTGGACACCATGAGATGACCATATTCTAGCTCATTTCATCCCAACGATGGCTTTGAAATGCCTAAAATGTCACACCTTATGCCCTAGATGTCACATGGGTTTAGGGTTTTGATGGGGTTTCTCATGGTTTATGCTCATGGTCATGGTTTGATGGAGAGAGCGACACTTGGTACGTGATAGAGCACTTGGTGGCATGATTTATGGCCTTTGGAGGCCCGATGCTCTTCATCAAAGGATCAATGTATGTTGTAGAGGCCCTACGTCACCCTTTAGGGCATGACATCACCCCTAAAAGGGGATTTTCTTTTTGTAAATTTGAATTTTAAGATGTAAAGGACAAATAGGGAGGTTGACCTCTCTAATTTGATGTTGAATTTTCAAAAAGTGGAAAAAACAGTTTTAGGTGACCTCATATAAATAAAGGTCACCCCTTTGTCATTTGGGAACACAACTCACTTGAGAATTACATACTGTATGGCTGATATTTTCTCCCTACTTGAGAATTTTTTTCCATCTCTCTCCTGAATGTCTCTTGTGGATGCTAGTAATTTTATTTTGGTGAAGGAAGCTAAGGTGTTATCTCTTGGATGCTTGTTCTTGGTAATTTTGGTGGAATATGCTTGATAAGAAAGGGTTTCTTCATTCTTTTTCTTGGAATTGGTAAGGAATTTTTGCATTAATTGTGTTTTTCTTCTTGTTTCAAGCTAAATTTGTCTAAACCCTTGGAGGATTATAAAGGCATACACCCTCCATCAAGTTTACTTTTTTATCATTGAATAAGCTACTTTGCAAAGGTTGCTAGGAGTAAAAAGGCTTACACCTTCCTAGGTTTACCTTGTTGGGTTTTTTTTTCTCCAGGGAGTAAAAAAGCTTACATCCCTAGAGAATTAAAAAAATCTAGCTCTTACAAAAGAGACTCCATAACCCAATTGATTTGGCACTAGTCTAATTTTCATTGGAGATATAAAATCATTACATTGGTATATGTGGAAATTGGAGATATTGCAATTGTTCAAGTTGGAATCTATTATTCATGCTATACGCTTGCTTGTGCCCTAAGGGCATCTTCTTTAGCCAATTAATTCTCTTTGTTGTTACAATTTCATGCTACAGTGATTAGGGATGCTGAAAAATCATATTTTCCTCACTCATTGCTCTCTAATCTACCGTTGAAAATTCACTTGTAAACCTCGGTTATTGTTCTACTTTTTATTGGCTAATTGTTGGGGGGTTTACTTGTTGATTTGTGTGGTTAAATATTGCGGTTGTGGCAATTTTTTGCTACAACCACTTGGATTTCATAATAAATTTCTGATAACACTTAATAAACAGCGCTAAATATCATCAAAGTCTTGGCTAAGTCATTGGAAGTTCAACTATGCAATACTAACTTTATTTCCAACATCTTGTACTTGATTTTTGAAGGTCATATTTGCAGCTATTGTTATCATTTCTTGTTGATATATATATTTCCATACTGTTGCAATTTTGGAAAAAAAGGTTTCTTTCTTGATCCCCATTGATTTAATTCTTGTATATATATCATGTTTCTTGTTCTAGGCATGGCTAACATTGTTTTGCAGGTACATAATGCTTGGAAACCATTTTCCATAAACAAGACTCATTCTCAATTAGTGTTCCTTATCCAATATTGACATACAGGGGTTTTCATTGATCTTCATCTCAATTTCCATCTCAATCCCACTAGGATCAATCTGATTCCCCCCTTTTAGTGATTTCATCATCACTAAAGCGAGGGGAGTGTCTATCTAAGGTGACAGTAGGTAGGTAATCTCTTAGTTGTCACACTTTCGTGGATTGGGTTGGGATTTTCCCAAGCTACATATTGTGTGATAACATTCCATATCAATTATGAAAGTCTCCATTTATTGAGAAATAATGGTGTTTCTAGTTTTCCTACTATTCCTAGGAAATTGAAGCAACGTGATGCTTGTATCCTTGGAAAGCATAGAAAACAATCATTTCATGATTCTAATTCCAGAGCATGTAGAAAAATTGATTTGATTCACACTAATTTGTGTGGCCCCATGCATGTTCCTTTTTCAAATGGAAATAAATATATCATCTATTTTATTGATGAATACACGAGGATGTGTTGGGTGTACTTGTTGAAAGATAAATCACAAGCTTTTGAAGCACTTGAAAATTTGCATATATGAATTCAAAATGAAGTTCAACCTTGTATTGGATTTGTTCACACCGATAGTGGAAAAGAATATACATCTAATGAATTCCAAAGCTACATATTCCAACATGGGATCAAGCATCAAACCACAGTTCCATGCAATCCTCAACAGAATGATGTAGCCGAAAGAATGAATATGACACTCCTAAATATGGTTTGCTCCATGATGTTTTTCAAGAATGTAAAATTGATGTTTTGGGATGATGCGGTTCTATGTGCAATTTATGTCAAAAACATGTGTCCATCTCATGCTCTTAAAAAAAGGACTCCTTATTGTTTCACGACAAATCTGTAAGTGAGGATGCAAATAAATCTCCCTAGTTTCACCCCAAAACTAGAACAAAACAAGACAAAATATAAAACTTTCCCTAAGTTTTACTTATCAAGCATACTAACTAAAAATAGATAAATGACATACCTTTTAAATTATGTTTGTCCTCGCTAGTTTCATCCTCATTCCTTTCCAAGGATTATGGGATGTTGAACCTATAAGAAGACATAAGCCAACGAAGTGAAAGAAACAATGTATACTTAACAAAACCTATGTAGTTGATCAAGGAATCATACAATAAAATAAGAATAATTTTATGGGAAATAAATATATTATTGTATTAGAAATAGGAAAAGGAGAATGCAATCGATGCCTTGATGTTGTAGGGTCCCTTCCAACAGTTCCTTACTTCCCACACACTTTTGCTCCATAGATTCCGATACTCTAGATCTAGCAACTACTTATGATCTCAACTTGACAAAGTGAAGCTCAAAGACAACATAGGCCCAAAAACTCCATATAAATTTACTATATTTGAAGCTAATCCAAACTCTTGGCTAGACTAATATCTCATTAGTTGAATCTCTATAACTAAGCTGAAGTTCCAAAAATTCTCTAACCATTCCCAAGATAACTTTCCCATGAGAACTCCCCTCCTTTTATAAGTTGAAAAGGATAGGGTGAGGAGGTTAGGATGATCCCATGAGACCAAGGATGTGACTTATATCCAAACTGATCGAAGACCACCTTACCCTTGAAGCTTCTATTCTAGAAGCATTGAGGAGCTTCTGTTTTTCTTCGTATAGGATATCGTCACACCCTTAACACTGAGTAAACTACGACGATGTTGCAAGACATTATGGTGCAACCTACGCTAATATTATATCGTCGCACCCTTACCAATGATCAAGGTGTGATGATCCTTATTTACAAGGTTTTTTACAAAGGAAAAGATAATTTCATCTCTCTGGGAAAGTTTGTCTTCATTCTTATTCAGGGATTAAGGAAATAAATCCTTCTAAAGAAAAAGGATAGGTGCACATCATTAATGGTCATAGGGGTGACAAAAATAATGTGTAACAGTAATCCCCCCAAAGTATGAAGTTAAAATAAAGTGATAGCTGAAATACTTTGTTGAGTGTGTGTTTCGAATAAGGAACACGTCGGTTGGAAACCTGCCAACAAACAAAGAAATACAATACAATAATATATCATCACTGAGGTAGGCATTCCCATACTCATGATACAAATGACTCAAATCATAAATGTCGATATGAAAATATCCATGTCAAGTAAGACAGGTCATGGCCACCAAACATACATTGTGGATCCATGCCATTATGACTCAAATATCAACACAGCCACCAAAAATACATTGTGGATATATGTTTTAAAGACTCAAATTTGAACATAGCCATGAGACATACATAGTGGATCTATGCAATGGTACAATCTAAATATATACCAACGCAACCTGAATCTTTCAGAAAATATCCAGGGTCTTCATCTCCACCATTCTATAACATGAATCTAACCATGCGAATACATGTGTTACAGTTGAAAATGGTAGAAATCACTTGATTACCGGTCATTAGTGTATATTGTTAACAAGTACGAGATAAATCACCATTAATGTCAATGGCTCCCAAGGTACACTAGTACAATCCAATGGGTGTGAATTTATGAGCTAAGGTCGAACACTCGGTGGAATCTCCTGATCAAGGGTCAATAATGAAAACCCACTATCAAAAGCAAGGAAACCTTCCATTGAGGCATGCAAGTTCCAAGGTACCAATTAGTTTCTAAGTCTAATTCTTGGATAATGAGTTGAAGTTGATTGGAAAAGACTCGTTATAGGAGGGTCTTAATGTACCCCCCATCAATGAAACAAAATGGGTAAAAAGATTTGAAGTAGATCAGAGTAACGAGTGATTCAGGACTGACTCAAGGATGTAATAGAAGGCTTAAGGACTACATAAATGGTCGACTCAATAGAAGGATTTCCAGGTTGAACTTCTCTTTGAACATATTGACGATACGACAACTGTCTTGGCAACACTAACTCAACAAAGGATCACAAACCAAATTGTAATATTATAAAGGAGTATGATCAAGAAACAAGTGGATTTTTTCAACCATAACACAAAGAGAGTGAAAGGTGTCATGTTCAAGAGTGACTTAGCGACTTACTTCCATAGAATATAGGTTTAAACACATTTCTTTATGAATTCCCCCGCACCATTTCTTGTGAGTACCTCTTTATTTTTACACAAGCTTGAGGAGGATAACATATGATTGAACTGTAAGCTCATCCTTTGAATGAGTCCCTCTGAGTATGTTTAATGAACCCTAGGAAGGAATGGTTCGGTCCTATATGGGCCTTTCGATGTTTTTTTTACGAGTCCAAAGAAAGTAAATTCAAAGGTATTTTCATATTTATGGAGTTTGAAAAGAACTTAAAGAGGACTCCATAAATTTTTCTAATCATGCTTGATTAGAGTGTTAATTTTTCATAAATTAGTCTAATGAGACCGAAAAATAGATAAAATACCGCTCAATAGACGTTTTCTTCAAATAATTTAACGAGCATGAAAAAACCATATCACTCGACAATCTTTT
Source organism: Picea engelmannii (assembly GCA_009831015.1). Classification (NCBI taxonomy): domain Eukaryota; kingdom Viridiplantae; phylum Streptophyta; class Pinopsida; order Pinales; family Pinaceae; genus Picea; species Picea engelmannii. Next base: position 199,995 of record ML795298.1, read on the forward strand.
CATATTTAGAGAGTCTAAAAAGAGCTTAAAGAGAACGCCAAGGGTTTCCTTTTTCATATAACATTTACTAGTCTAAAAAAGTGATAGAAGTATACTCAGTTGCATTCTCAGGTATTTACGAGCATGAGAAAGAACAAATACGAAGCTCGGGATTGTTTTCATTTTTATGCAATCTTAAAACAAAACAAAATTGTGCTTGGGATAGATTTTATTTTTACACAAGCTTAAAACTAAACCCAATTATGCTTGGACCTAGTTTCATTTTTATACAAGATTGAACCAAAAGAAACTATGCTTGCGACTTCCCAATGCATAATCCAGGTATGGTTGGTACTTTAACCCTAGCTTAAGAAGCTAGCGACTTAACTTCAACATGAAGTCTAGAGGCTGTAAGAATTTCCCCCAAGATTCATTTCATCCAACAACATAGGGGGATGAAATGAAGCTTCAAATACTATACGTAACAAAGTACTTGACTCAATCGAAGAGGGGGGAAATCTATTTCATTTTTCAACGATCTTTCCATAGAAAAGAAAACTATGCTCGAGAATCTAGGTTCATTATCTAGACCTCTGTTTCATTTTTAAACGATCTTGACATAGTAACATGAACTATGCTCAAACGAGATGTTTTATTTTTTGACGAGATTGACACAAAAAAAGAACTATGCTCGTAACCTCTGTTTAATTTTTTAACAAGGTTTCCACAGAGACACAAAAACTATCCTTGTAAGCTTTGTTTCATTTTTTAACGAGGTTTCCACAGAGATGCAAAACTATCCTCATAATTGGTTTCATTTTTTAACGAGCTTGAAATACGAAAACCATGCTCAAAACTCCTCTTCTTGATCATGGCTTCCAACAGGACAATGCTCTGGAAGGACACCATGTCAAGGGACAAAACTCTGTCATGGATTCCAAGAGATCTTCACTTGATAGAATAAATACACTCTGGAAGGAACACATGTCGAGGGTCGTGATAGTGGTAAGGAGGCCAGGTTCTAATAGCCCTATCGAAGAGATCACCATGTCAACTACCAGATCTAAGTCATAAAATACCGAGTTTACCGCGTGAGGATCATCTTCACCAACAACTGAAATCATTGGAGACAATGCCACATAATTGAACTATGGCGGGGGAGATACCATCTACGTATAAGAACTGTTTAGGGAGCTCATTGAGTTGATGGTCAAGTCAGGGACACAAAATGAAATTTTATCAATAGTCACAAGTATTCCATCATGAGGGAAATATATCACACAAAAAAGAGTGGACATGATAGCTTTCATGGCATAGACATAATCTCTCCCAAGGAGTAAATCGAAATCCAAGGGATCTTGGACTACCATGACGTCAATAAAGACAATTTTCCATCCTAAAGTTATTGGAAACTGAGGAAGGATCCCCAAAAGTTGACTGGTTCTTCTGTTAAAATATAACAAATTCTGTGTAATCGACACAAATTGAGGACAACCCAAAGCTTGCCAAGAAATAGAAGACAAAATACTAACGGATAGACCTTCATCCACCAACGTATGCAGAACATCTCGACCACAAAACTATACTATAATCTTGAAAGGAATGTGAGAGGGAAGACGAGGTCTAGTTAGCACACCCCAATAAAAAAGGATGGCCTTATTACTTGGAGGGGGTTCCATAGAAGAAGGATGAATTCCCCCTAGCACGGTAGATTCTGTATCAACAAGAAAAACATGAGAAGTATTAGGTTTACTCTCTAGTGGGAGAGTAGGATCGACCTATGATGGGATCAGATAGACCACTTGGGTGTCATTCTCCAAAGGGAGAGTGGGATCAACCGAGGATGAAATCAAATCAACCAATTTGTCAACTGGTTCAACTAAGGACGTGACTAGATTGACTACCTGATCAACCAGATTGACCGACGAAGGGACCAAATTGATCATTCCATCAACTATAGGTGGGTTGAGAGAAACCGAACGTGGAGGCTGGGAAACAATCATGTCTTCCAGTAATTTATAGACTTCATCCATGTGAGGGAAAAGGCGAGTTTGATGACTCCCTCCTCATAACCTACAAGGAAAATTGACTCTACTTTTGTTCTTCTTGATGGTATCCTGACTAGTTGATGGGAGGCCATCAACATGTTGTTCAAAGGATGAAAATATGGGTTGGCGAGGGCATGTAGACCATGCTTCTATAACCTTGGATAGACCAGGTAAATCCTTAAGAAGATGGCTACCCTTACAAAGCATGCAAGGGTACTTGGGATTACTAGTTGTTTGGGAGACCTTGGTATCATCAACACTCCCAACACGATTAACAATAACTGGTTGTTTTCCAACATGTCTGGAAATGGTTGGAAGTTTGGACCCTTTCTTAGTTTTCTTCTTCTTAATATTCCTTTTATTCTTCTTTTTATCCACCGGGTTACTAGCTTCAGATATTTCACTCGGCGAAGAAGATGAAACGGAAGAAGACCTTGCAAGTGAAGAAGGCGAAGAAGATATTACTTGTGAAGAAGGTGAAGGATCAACATGAGGTTGATGTTCTTGGAGGAAAGAGCTTACAACCGAAGCACTTGCTAAATTCGAGATTACCGGAGTGGAAAACAACCATATCGGTAATCCAATTGTGAGACATGGAAGGCTCAAAGTAGCAATGTACGGAAGACCAATGTTTTCGTAAGAAGGAAAAAAAAAAGGTTCCCTTGGAGAAGGGGTTGCTTCATTGGTTGTTCCAGGAAATGACACCATTAAACATAGATCCAACCTAGAGTCTTCTAGGGAAAACAAACAACACACGCTAAAAATCTAGGAAGCAAGCAAACAAACAAAACCTTCTTACAATGAAGGCACTAGTTGGTGATGAAATCCAACGTTGTGGGAATAATGTAAGAAGGGGTTGAGATAGAGCGGGTGGAAAAGTTACATTGACAACCTACTTAACATACTTATGCCTTGGTGCAAGCTTCCACAATAAACGTGGCCAACGTCGATTCTAGGTACAACGAAGACTTTCCCCTTCACCATCACCTCATGTATTAACCCTAAATAAAGGCCACTAAGGTTACAAAATACAACAATGATGTTTGGGGAAATAATCGACAATCCGGTATACGCGCAAGGGTAGGGTAATTGAGCCCGGAATCAACTTGAGAAGGCCTAAACATAGTTTTTTTCTCAAGTGACCCCCAATAATACACGCAACCACTACACCAAGACCAACAAAGAAGGGTCAGTAACTCTGTTGGCCTTAATGCGACCTCGTGATGGACCCTTGTGTGAGAAGGGCTTCCCAGGACATAATGTAGTAAATGGATTTCACCGCTCCCTAACTCAAGATTCTATGTTTTTTTATAGCTTTGGGAAGTTATCTTTCACACCTATTCCATAGCCCTACAACTAATCTAATGTAGGTTTCAAAGAGCCCTAGAGATAAAGTTTCTAGGTAGATTTTAATTAATGCGTAAATGTGATTAAGTTGTTGTTACTCAAGAGGAAAATGGCGTGGACTAAATGATGTTTTGGCCGACCCTAAACTTATGCAAAGAAATGAAGATGAAAATATTTCACTTCAATGAAAGCTATATTATGAGAAGGAGAAAACATTTATCATTCCTAGATGCACAATGTCCCAATATTTTATTAAACTCATCAATATCAAGATATTCAAGAAATGAGCCAAAGATACTATACACCAATACACGATTCTTTCCCCCCCTGACCATGAGGGGGAAATGGTTTTTAAGAATTCAAGACCAAAAATGCCAAAAATCATGTAATGTTCGCTACCCCAAATGCAAAGATGCCACCAACTAATGCAAAAAAAGAATTTAAAGCTTTTTATTTCAAAGATACACTAAAATCAATAGCAAGTTTCTTAAAAAAAAAAGCAACCCAAATTAAAATTTTTCTTTTAAAACGAACTATTCATAAAAAGAAGTGCTTTCACTAAATAATTCTAAAGAAAAAACAATGCTTTGTAACTGAAAGACACTCAAAGAAAGATATCTCAAATATTTCAGAAGGAAAAACACTAAAACAAATAAAAAAATGGCTAAAAGCATATTCAAAGATGTCAAGCAGACTCTAATCAAACCCAACAAATCACCCGAGACACTTAACTAAGATTTGGTTAAGGAAAACCAACAAAACATAATTTTTCACACAATCGTTGCAGGCTACTAGACTGACATGGTGTGACAATCTTGGTCGTTGTAAGACACGGAGGACCACAATGTGACAATGTCGCACTATCTCTCAAGGAAGGGTGCGTCGATCAAAGAAAATGTGGAAAAAAAAAACATGAAGGTTTTCCAGGGAAATAAACAATCAGAGAGTCAATCTGGATATCAGAGTGACTCAGAAAACAAAACCCAAGAAATCAAAGTAAGAAATAAAGGAAAAATATTACTAGGAAAACAATCCCATCCCCAGTATGGTTGCCAATTTTGTTTCAGGACAAATCGGTAAGTGCGGACACAAACGGATCTCCCTAGTTTCACCCTGAAGCTAGAACAAAACAAGACATAATATAAAACTTTCCCTAAGTTTTAATTATCAATCATACTAACTAATAAGAGATTAATGACATACCTTTTAAATGTCACTTGTCCTCACTAGTGTCATCCTCGCTCTGTTCCAAGGCTTATGGGATGTTGGACCTATAAAAAGACATAAGCCAATGAAGTGAAATCAACAATGTATATTTAACAAAACCTATGTATGTGATCAAGGAATCATACAATAAATTAAGAACAACTTTATGGGAAAGAAATATATTACACTATTAGAAATATGAAAAGGAGAATACAATTGATGCCTTGATGTTGTAGTGTCCCTTCCAATAGTTCCTTGCTTTCCATACACTTCTTCTCCACGGATTCTGAAACTGTAGATCTGGTAGCTACTTATGATCTTAGCTTGACAAAGTGAATCTCAAATCCAACATAGGCCCAAACACTCCATATGAATTAGCTATAGTTGAAGCTAATAAAAAATCTTGGCTAGACTAATATCTCTTTAGTTGAATCTCTGTAACTAAGATGAAGTTCAAAAAATTCTATAACCATTCCCAAGCTAACTTTCCCATGAGAAATCCCCTCCTTTTATAAGCTTAAAAGGATAGGGTGAGGAGGTTAGGATGATCCCATGAGATCATGGATGTGACTCAGATCTAAACCAATCGGAGGCCACCTCAACCTCGTAGCTTCTATTCTAGAAGCATCGAGAAGATTCTCTTTTTCTTCGTATGGGCAATATTTGCACCCTTAACACTAAGAAAACCGCGACGATGTCGCAATCTACTATGGTGCAACCTACATTGATCTTATATCGTCACACCATTAACACTGATCAAGGTGTGATGATCCTTCTTTATAAGGTCTTTTACAAAGGAAAAGATAATTTCATCTCTCTAGGAAAGTTTGTCTTCATTCTTCTTCAAGGATTAAGGTAATTAATCCTTCTAAAGACAAAGGATAGGTGCACATCATTAACGGTCATAGGGGTGAAAAAAATAATGTTCAACACTTATGAAATGTGGTATGGTCACATTCCTTCGATGAGGCATCTTAATATCTTTGGCTCCACCTGCTATGCCTTGATTCCTAAGGAGAATATAAGCAAGCTTGATGCAAGGATTCAAAAGTGCATCTTCTTGGGGTACTCAAATACCACCAAGGGGTATTGTATTTATGATGAGAGAAACAAGAAATTCATCCTTTACAAAGATGAAATATTTCTTGAATCCTCCAATAAATACAAAACTATTGAGAGGCATCTTGATGATTTGGACAAATTCACTCATGTAAAGACATATCATGAATTTTATGATGATATTCCACATCTTGAAGGGGGGATCCCTATATTGGACCAATCTCTGGAATCTCCTTTTGAATCACTATCTTCCACGCATGACGAAGTACTTGCCACTTCATCAAAACTTGAAGTTCATTTGGATGATGCAATCGAGAGGAATCGAAAGCTAAGGCTTGATGAGAACTCAACACCATCTCAATCAACTAAGAAACCTAGACCATGTGAGAAAAATCCACCAAAACGGCTCACAAAAACACCTGAGAGTGTTCATCCTGATGAGATTAGGAAGAAAAGAACGAAAATGTCCTCAAGAAAAGGTGAAGGTAATGTAGATAATTCAAATTCAGGTGATGTAGATGACATGGATGTTTCATATGATTGTGAGTTGATTTTATCTACTAACCTTGAACTGACTTCCTTTAAATAAGCAACTTCTCATGATGAATGGAAATAAGCCATGCTGAAGGAACATGATGTTCTCATCAAGGATGGGACATGGAAGTTGGTGGATCCTCCATTCAAAACCAAACCAATTAGCTACAAGTGGGTATTCAAGAATAAGCAAATATCAAATGGCTCACTTCACAAGCACAAAGAAAAGCTTGTGGCAAAAGGATTTTCATAGAAATAAGGTGTTGATTATGAGGAGAGTTTTCCCCCACATCAAAATGGGCTACCATCTGTACTATATTTTCCATGGTAGCACAAAATTAAGGGAAAATTCATCAAATGAATGTGGAGATTGATTCCTTGAATGGAGACTTGAAAGAGAATGCTTTCATGTCTCAGCCAAAAGGATTTGTTGTGAAGGGACAAGAACATAAGATATTCAATATCATCAAATATTTATACGGCTTGAAACAAACATTGTGATCATGGTATGAAAAGTTAACTGATCATCTTCTAAAATTGAATTTCAAGCATTTCAATCTTGACGATGCAACTTTGTTTGTCAAGAAAGTTGGAAAAAATGTTGTATATCTTGTAGTATATGTAGATGATTTGTTGATAATAGGGGACAATTAGAGCCACATTTCATCCATAAATAAAGAGATGAAGAAATTCTTCAAGATGACATATTTGGGACATATTCACTACTATTTGGGCATTGAGGTGATTCAAAATCCAAGGTTCATATTCATCTCCTAGAATAAGTACATTGGAGAACTATTGAACAAATTTGGCATGGTTGAGTGCAATAATGTTTCTACTCCAATGGAATAGAACTTTAAACTCACATCAAAAAAAGGGAATGAATTTGAGCATGCAACCAAGTATAGAAAACTTGTGGGAAGTCTTATCTATCTTACTACCACCATACCAGACATTTCATTTGTTGTTGGGATTCTTTCCAGGTTCATGCAAAATCATTATGAAGGATATTGGTCAACTGCAAAAAGAGTTCTAAAATACTTGAAAGGAACTCAAGATTTTGGACTCAGGTACTCTAAGGTAGATGACCTCAACCTGATCAGATAATCTGATTCAAACTTTGTTTGGGATAAGGATAATGGATTATCAACTTCAGGCTATCTCTTGAGTCTTGCATTAAACAGTTGTCTCCTAGAGATGACGCAAACAATTAGTTCCAACAGATTCCACAATAGAGGCAGAATATGTGGTAGTTGCATAAGCGACAAAGGAAATTGTGTGGATCGAGAGAACACTTGAATATTTGCAAGAGAAACAAGTGAATTCTACCCCTCTTATATTTGACATTAATTTTGCAATCATGTTGGCCAATAATCCCAAATTTCATGATCAAATTATGCACATCAACACAAAGTATCACTTGATTTGATATCATGTAGTGATCCAGATTATTTTCAGAATGAAATGAGAGAGGAGATATAACACATAAATATACAATGATATTGCAAGAGAGTCAATAATATAATAGATTTATATCAGATATATAACAAGAGACACATATATACAATAATACACAATTTCTATTAATGAGTGAAATGTACAAAACTGCAAAAATACAAAGTGAAAGACTCGCTAGAATGGTGGTAGCTTATCTGTGAGAAGAGATGTGATAACTAATCACATTCAAAAGAATATAATTTTAAAATGAGGCTCCAAATTCCTTTTTACCATAAATAAAATCCAAAACCCTAACCCCGGAAGATGAAAAGCCAACAATTTTGTGGACCCCATTTTGGGTAGTTTGGTGTATCAACTTCTCGAGGGCGTAACTTTGGCATACTATATTTGTTTGGGGCACATGATAGCTCAATGGAAAGGTATCGATGAGGAGATTCATTTTGGGGGCTCAATTAGATCCATTGGAAATCATTGAGGTGCTCTATCAAAAAAAAAAATTCATTTAGACCCTCAAAATGACCCCAGAAGTTTAGGAACCGAAAAACTGCTAAAAGTAGTAAGTTGTCATAAGATTGTTTTGTGCCAGTTGGAATAGGTGGGTGGCCATCGATATCCACCTGGATAAATCCTCCCTCCTTAGGAAGAAATGGTCTCCATTACATTGAATGCCCAGGGGAGAGGGGAGAGTGTTCACTAAATCTAAATCTTGGTGAGATGTTTGCCTTGCTGGAGACGTTGTACTGCTTGGTTTGTGGAAGGATGTCACGAACCTATTGTTGGAAGGGTTGAATCTGTTCAACCAACCTGTTGTATATTGAATTGATGGGGAATTGTGTAGGCACCGTCGTAGGTGAAGAAACAATATATTCTTTTATCTTCTACAATTTTCTTCTGCTGGATAGAAAGTACTGAGGTTGCAGTGGTTGTTGTGGCCTTATGTTCACCTTTTGAACATATTGTGAAGAGGATTAATTTTGAATTATGAGAGATTACATTGTGGAAATGTTTTGGTGGAATGGTAGTTGGAACTACCTCTGATATCCTATAGATATGACCCCCCAGAGTAACAATGACACTACGGGGTCGAGACTCATAAACAACATGATGCTTCCACATATATGGCTAGCCCAAAAAAACATCACAGACATCTAGTGGGTAAACATCACATAATACTTCATCCTCAAATGGATGGATGCCGAATGACAATCATAATTGTTGGATGAAACAAAGGTCTCGTCCCTGGCAAAGCCACCCGATTTTGTATGGATGTGGGTGTGGTGTTGTCGACAATCCCAATTGTTTAACGACCTCTGCTGAGATTAGGTTGTTTTGGATTCCACTATCAACAATCAAATGCAATGGGGTCCCCTTCACCCACATCTGTGAATTGAAGAGGTGTTCCCCCTCTTTAGGATCTATTGGTTCTTCTAGTTGAATTATTGCGGTCGCGACAATAGCAGTGGGCTCTGCATCGATGATCTGTCTTCTCCCATTATTTTCTAAATCAGATTCTAAATCTGGGTTCAACTCTTTCTCTTTGATCTCAAACACCAATGATTGTTTTGAGCGACATTCATCAATGTTGTGTCAGGGGATTTTGTGGAAATCACACCACTTTCTAGTGTCCTTATTCATCTTCCCGTGACCCTTCTTTTCTTGTGGCTTGGTATATTTTTCATGATGTTGTTTGTTAGGTCCGTCTTTATCATACTTTGGTTGTTGCGGATTTCCAGACCCGAACTATCATTTTTTCTAGTGCTTAAATTTTTTCTTGATTTTAACAACATATCGATAAGCAACACCCAGTGATGAGATGTCCAGAAAATCCATTTTAGTTTGGATGTATCTGTGTAGAGCCCCACGATATTTCAGAACAAAATGTCACTCAGAGTCTTTTATACCTAGCTTTTTGCACAAGGTATGGAGGGTATTGGTGAAATCCGACACTACTTGGCCCCTCTCTTGTCACAGTGTGGTCCATCTCATGTACTGGTCGTCATAGTTTCTAATAGGATAATATTGTTCCTTGACTACATCCACAAAAAAATCCCAGGTGGAATTGACCCCATAGATTCTAGACTCCTCAGTGGAACTTTTCTCCCAGTAAGTTTCCCACCAATGTTTGACATGGGGGAGAGACTTAAGGAGTGTGAAGGTGATCTTTTCCCAGTTGTAAAAATTACGAACAGAGAAATATCCTTCTAGCAGATTTAACCATTTTTCTAGGGCATCCACATCTATCTGAACTTAAAATATGGGAATATCAAAATTGACTTGTACCTTGAAAGAAGAGGTTCTTCAAAATTGGCCACTTGATGAAGACATCCATGTTTTTATCGACAAGCATTGAACGATGTGGGAAAAATTCTCCATCATTTCATCCCTCTATCACGTGAGAGCTTGTTGAAGCAACAGATTGATAGAATATTCTACTCTGTCATTTTTCCTTTCTTACACCATGGAGGGTTTCTTCATCGTATGAGAGATATTTTCCTCAATAGAGACAATATAGAGACCCAACTTTCTATACTCGGACCTCGTCGAGCACATGCACTGAAAAATGATCAGGAGTAGCCTGCTCTGATACCACTGATCCAGATTATTTTTCAGCACGAAATGAGAGCGGAGATATAACACATAAATATAAAGCTATATTTAAAGATATCCAATAATATAAAATATATATATAGGATATATAAGAAGAGGCACAAATATACATTAATACACAATTTCTATTAATGATCGAAATGTACAAAACTGTAGAAATACAGAGTGAAAGTCTCGCTAGAATGGTGGAAGCTCCTCACATTCGCAAGAAGATGATTTTACAATGAGGATCCAAAGGCCTTTTTATCATAAATAAAATCCAAAACCATAACCCTGGAAGATGAAAATCCAACAGTTTTGTGGACCCCGTTTTGTTTATTTTGGTGTATCAACTTCCCGGGGGTGTAACTTTGGCATACAATCTTCGTTTGGGGTGCATGATAGCTCCTTGGAAATGTATCGACAAAGAGATTCATTTTTGGAGCTAAATCAGAGCCATTTTCTATCATTGAGGTGATCGATCCCAAAAATCCTCATTTAGACCCTTAAAATGGCCCCAAACGTTTAGGAACCGAAAAACTGCTAAAAATAGTAAGTTGTTAGAATATTGTTTTGTGCTAGTTGGAATAAGTGGGTGGCCACCGATATCCACCTGGATCAATCCTCCCTTCTTGGGAAAAAATGGTATCCATTGCGTTGAGTTCCCAAGGGAGAGGGGAAAGCATTCACTGAATCTGAATTTTGGTGAGATGTTTTCCTTGTTGGAGACGTTGCGCTGCATGGTTTGTGGAAGGTTGTCACGAACCTATTGATGGAAGGGTTGAATATGTTCAACCAACTTGTTGTATATTTGATTGATGGGGCATTATGTAGGCACCATCGTAGGTGAAGAAACAATATCTTCTTTCTTTTCTACAATCTGATTCTGTTGGATAGAAGGTGTTGAGGCTACAGTGGTTGCAGTGGAATTTTTTTCACCTTTTGAAAATATTGTGAAGAGGATGAATTTTGTAGTATGAGAGATTACCTTGCGGCACTATTTTGGTGGAAAAATAGTCGAAACTACCTATGGTATCTTGTAGAGCTGACCCCCCCAGAGTAACAATGACACTATGGGGTCAAGAATCATAAAAAACATGACACTTCCACTTATATGGCTAGCCCAAAATAACATCACAGACATGTAGTGGGGAAACATCACATAATACCTCATCCTTGAAGGAATGAATGTTGTTGTTGGATTACTGAGAGGGGGGGTGAATCAATAATAGAGAAATCTAATCCTTTTTAACCATATAATGCAAGTATTATATCAATGCAACATTATCATCCAATATTTGCAGAGTAAATAAAAAATGAACAAATGAACAATCATACACATACACAGTACACCAGTGTTTTTGTGTGGAAATCCAAAGCAGGAGAAAACCACCAAATGCTTTTTCTTATATGTCTTGAAGAATTAGATTCATTAGAAGCACCAACTTCCTTTGTTTTCCAGCTGCAACTGGAAGGAGGCTCCAACCCCCTAGTTTCTCAGGCTACAACTTGAGGGAATCTCCAACTCCCCAATTCTATGGCTACAACCAGAAGGAGACTACAACCCCCTATGTTCTCTGGCTACAACCGAAAGGTGACTACAACCACTTGTCCTTGCGTCGTCCAACCACCCTAACATATAAGTAGAATGATGGAACCACTGTCACACTATCACTATGAGATATATTTTTGTAAACCTATACCAATCAAACTATAATCAACCTATACCATAAACAAGTGCATCAACCATGCATGAACCTGTACCAATAACCTGAACCATGCATCAAACCGTACCTCAATCTGTAATCAACCTGTACCATAAACAAGTGCATCAACCATGCACCAACTTGTACCAAACAACCTATAATCAACCTGTACCATAAACAAGTGCATCAAACATGCACCAACCTGTACCTCAACCTGTACCATGAACAAGTGCATCAACCATGCACCAAACCTATACAAATAACTTGTCACAACAACCTGTCCAAACAACCTATCACAACACACTGTCTCATCAATATTATCAACCAAATCAGATCTACTCAGCAATATCAACCACCAAGACAACTCTCAAAGATGTGCATCAACCAAGCATAACACAACAACTTATAATCATCACCAAGATAAATATGTGCTTCTAATAATATACCAAGACAAGTATGCTACATCATCCATAAACCATGTGTCAACAATACTACTAACAAGTGCCTCCAACCAAGTACCAAGTATGAACCAATCATGTATCAACTACTCATCAACTATGAATCCTCAATATGTCCCAACATCATCAACTATACACCTAATGTATGTGCCAATTCATCAACTACTTGTCTCAACCATGTACCCAAGATGTACCTCAACCAAAAGCCCTCATCAATTTCATCATCCAAATATGATTTGTAACTTTGTAATAGACCTAGTGTATATGATCACATACCTACAAACCTTCCTTAACTTTAACAACAAGAGACTAACATTTTCATCAAATTTTACTTTAGTCTCAAATGACTAGTTTTGGATTAGTCAACAACCCTAACTTGCAATAATCATAATTATGTACCTGTAATGAATAAAGATCTGAAAATGGTACACAATGTTCTCCAGTGTGTTTTATGCAATTCCTCCAGGTTTCACTGCTTGGAACCTCTCAGAAAGGGATTTATAGCAAAAATGACATATCTTGTTGAATTATGGCATATCCTAGAGAGCGAACTTGTAGAGCATGGTCCGCATGGAATATTTTTTGTATGGATATGAAAATTTTACACAACATAATGAAAAATTTAATATAACCAACACATTTTATATTTCATAGTTTGGATCTATTATGAATAAGTTATGACGTTTTTACCCGAAACACCCATTTTAGACTAGTTTCAGGACTAGCCACAAACCCTATTTTCCACAGAGTGTAAATCCAAAAATACAATGACCCACAAGGTGAAATTCGTACCAAAGCTACTTGGATATGTTTTCTTAATGTCCTATCAATTTCACAGTTTGAATAATTATAAAAAAATATTATTATGAAAATGGTGAGATAACCTGTAAATAACATACCTTAGAAAGCATCATCAAAATAATTTATCCTCCCTTGAAATTCGACCTTATTTACTTCACCTTCTCTCTGAAATTCGGCTTAGATATCCTTTGGTTACCTCAGTCACCTGTAGATATTCAATATGCTCAATTGTGATATAAAATGAGAGATCCTTGCCTATTATTTATACTTTCATGTAGCTTCCTCAAGGGGTTACCTTTTAACCATCTTAACCCACTTTCCTTATTTTAGGGTTAACCAATTTCTAACCACTTGTCCAATTAGCAATTTATCCATTAAATTTATTATTTGAATAATTTATTTTGTATCCACTTTGACTTATAGTACACTCATCACTTCACTTTACCTCAAGGGGTTACCTTATAACCATCTTAAACCACTTTCCTTATTTTAGGCCTAACCCACTTCTAACCACTTGTCAACTTAGTAATTTCTCCATTAACTTTATTATTTAAATAATTTCTTTTGTATTCACTTTGAATTATAGTACACTCATCACTTCACTTTATTATTTACCTTCTAAAAATCTCTTAAACCACTTTGACTACTTTGACCTTTTGGGGCTTCTAGATGACTCATTAGGGTTCTCCAACTTCATATGGCCATAACTCTCTAACCGTGAGGAGTTATGTGACATTCCACATACCATTGAAAATGGAATGAAATGTACTATCCATATAGAATAGTCTTGCCTTAAAATATATCAAAACTCATACCATTATCCATCAAACAAACTTGGGTCCATTACCCAAACCTGGGTTGTCCAACTTCTCATGGCCATAACTCTCTAACCGTGAGGAGTTATGTGATGTTCCACATACCACCGAAAATGGAATGACATGTACTATCCATATAGAATAGTATTGTTGGTCACTATAATTGCTTAATTTATTAAACAATGAAGTGCTACATAAATTGTCAACCCAGGGAAGTCTATTTATTTCAAAGCTAACCACGCATTATATATGCTCAATCTCAAAAGCAACCTAGAGTTGTAGTACAAATATATTAATCACACTTTGCCTTGAACAAACTAAAGTTCTAACTTGAATTACAGGAAAACAATCTACCTATTGCAGAGTTCACTGTTTAAAGAAATAATTGTCAAAGAATCCTGGATTACATTAAAGAAATAATAGACTGGGAAAAGAAATCCTTCAAGACACTGCAAAAGGAAAAACTACTATTCTATAACCAGAGAACAGGACCATATTCCCAAAGCAAAAATCTTCAGCACCTGTTTCCGATCATCACACTTCATGAAATCATTGCTTAACTGAAATAATTGACATCCACATTGAAGGCTGTCTATCTCTTAATAGAGAACCAGACCCTATTTCCCAAGCAGGAAACTTCAACACCTGTTTCTGATTAGCACACTTTCATGAACTCATTAATGCACTGAAGGCTAACTATCTCTAACAAAGAACAGGACCCTATTTCCTAAGAAGGAAACTTCAACACCTATTTCTGATTAGCACACTTTCATGAACTCATTGATGCACTGAAGACTAATTATCTCTAACAGAGAACAAGACCCTATTTCCTAAGCAGGAAACTTCAGCACCTGTTTCTGATTAGCACACTTTCATGAACTCATTAATGCACTGAATACTAATTATCTCTAACATAGAACAGGACCCTATTTCCTAAGCAGGAAACTTCAACACCTGTTTCTGATTAGCACACTTTCATGAATTCATCAAACATGATTGCTAACTAAAATGATTAACATTTACCCAAGCATGAATCACATGAAAACAATGTAACATTCAGTAAAGCAGAGCTTTAGCAAGATAGAGTTCAGTAAAGTAGTGTTTCAGTAAAACTGAATTCAATAAAGTAGTGTTTCAACAAAACAAAATTTAATCAAGGCATAAACAGAAATCACACTAACACACTACAAAGCTAACGGGTGAATCTTGTGAAGAAGGTGGGCCCTCCCTTCTCAAAAGATTCCCCTGAAACGAAAGGGACTAGAAAGAAATGCTCAGAACAGTCTTTTATTCATCTGTCAATGTATCATATTACAATCTGAGGTAAAACACACCCTTTTCTGTAAATCCTTTCTTAGTACAAAAAACGAAGATCCTCTCGAATGGTGATTTCCTCTTATTTAAAGAGGAGGATCCCTTCGATACAATTTAATAAACTAATTACAGGTGTACATCTGAGTCCTATTTTTAGTCAGATCGACTTTCTAAACTAGAATAGGATATCCTAGTCTCCTGCAACATAATGCTATTACAAGTGCTGAGTGAGGTGTTGTTGTTGCGGTTGGAGTAACAACTTCTTTATTTGTCTCTTGTTACTGTTGTTGTATGTTGTTTCAGCATCGCAAATCGTCGGTTGTTTCAGCCACTGGATTTATGTTCTGACTGTTTCAGCATCGTTGACCACGGACTGTGTAACAACTTCTACTATGTTTCAGCATTGTTGACCACATATTGTGTAACAACTTCTTCTGTGTTTCAGCATCGTTGACCACGGACTATGTAATAGCTTCTTCTGTGTTTCAGCATCGTTGACCACGGACTGTGTAACAACTTCTTCTGTATGAGTTGTTGTTTCAGCCACAGGGTTTGCGTGCTTTAACTGTTTCAGCAACAGGACTCAATGCTAATCTACAGTTCGAACTGTTTCAGTACTTATACATTTCTGATCAAAGGTTAAGTACAAGAGTAATGTAAAATATATGCAAAACAGATTAAACATATAGTAAAGAGAAGAGACGTTGTATACCTTTGGAAAGATAGGGTAAAGTGATAATATGAGTTTAAATGTGAGTGAAACAAGAGTGTAATGGTGGCAAAAAGTGTGGGCAAAAAGGTACATTGTATGGTCCTAACATCCCCCCCAACTTAAAATGTTGCATGTCCTCAGGCAACTTCACTCTGAATCAAAATCTGAATACCGACTCTGAGCGTGCAAGTTACTCAAGCAGTAGCTGTGGGAGGTTCTGTCTGTTGGAGCTTTGAACCCTTGGACGCGTTGTAACCTTTGCCAAGCTGTTGTTTCTGTCTTCTTAGGCAACCTATAATGGATTTGATATCTCTCTGCTGGCAACCAGAGGATAGGAAAATAAAATTGGTACCCTATCTAGCTTTCAGCACATTGCTGAACACACTTGATGTAGTTAGGTACCCTAGAGATTGCTATCTCGAGATTAGTGGGGCTAAAAGGATTGTGTTCCTGTCTTTTCTCAATAGATTGCTGCCAAAACAAGTTGTTTGCCTGTAGGGCACCAATCTCTATGGATCTAATGGAGTGTTGACAATCCTGAAGCACTGTTGTATGTAGTTTCTAAATGTGTTCAGTCATCCCAGGGTTCTTTAAAAACTGATAATATTCTGTAACAAAGGTGGCAGCATTTTGTGGCTCTGGCCTTATCCAGAGAAGGCGATTATCCTCATTGTGCTTGGCAGCTAGGAAGTCATCATGCCATATAATTTGATTGTTGAGGAAGGAGGTGAGTGCCCTAATCTGGATGTCATCGACAAGAGGGTTAAGGTTAAGCTGTCGTTTCTTAGGGATGGCCTCATTATGAAAATATGCCTCACAGAGGAGGTGCTGATCCATAGCAGAGGATTCTGCAAAGGTTTTGACAAAATCTGCAGGATGTAACACTCCATGGGGTCTGCCTTCTGTGATTGATTTGATCTGAAACCATGTAAGATGTTCCATGAGGAACAAGGAGTAATTGCAGGATGGTTTCCTTGCAACCAATATATTTTGTGCTGAGTCAAATATCAGGAGCACTCTACCTTTTAGCTCTTTATTTTGTTTCTTAAGGGCACGAGCTTCCTAGCGTGTTTGCTTGAAAGCTTCCCAATTTGAGTAGGTATGATTTATCTAGATTTGTTTGTGCTCTTGTAGGCTTTTGGCCTGTGTAGCAACATACTCTTTCTTCCATTTCCGTATTATTGCCTGCTCATCCCATGGCTGAGTTTGTGTTTTAGCGTTGCAAGTAATAGGCTGTGGTAGGGTCTGAGTGGCTTGTTCCACAAAGGTCTGGGTATTAATCTGGCTGGGAGGGGCAATTTCATCAATAGGCAATGTTTGTACAACTTTATTAACAAAAGCATGGATTTCAGATTTGTCATTTGTTGCAAGCTAGGGTTCAGTCTTAATTCTGGAAGGTCCTGTTGGTTCTTGTGTTTCAACTGTAGTTGGTTCTTGTGTGACAGCTATAGCTGGTTCTTGTGTAACAATAGGTTTTTCTTCTTTGACTGCAAAATTTGAAGCAGTAGGGGGAGCTCCTGGTATTGGGATTTGAATTACTTTGTAGCCTGCTTGATAGTAGATGTCCCCACATTGACAACACATATATTCTCTACACGAATTCTTTGTTGTAGTTCCTTTTGACATGGTCGCTATGCGAGCTAGGGTGTGCAAATCAAGTTCCTTCTCATAGGCTTCCTTTGCTGCGGCTAGCTCTTGTTTGTAGGCTTCCAGTTCATATTTTAGGAACTCATTTTCTTGTAAGACAAAGGCCATTGTTGGTTTTGGTTGAGGAGTGACTGGTTCTTGTGTAGCAGTCATGGCTGCACTGGCTGGTTCTTGTGGAGAAGCTACAAGATCAACAACTGCATCTTGTGTTTCAGCTTCCTGATGTAAGGAAAGTAATGTTGCAGCACCCTGGACCTCTGATTCCTGTATCTCAATATCAAAATTAGCAGTTGGTTCTTGTGTCTCAGCTGTAGTTGGTTCTTGTGTGGCAGCTATGGCTGGTTCTTGTGTTTCAACCACTGAATGAGTAGCTGGTTCTTGTGTTTCAGCTACTGAATGGGTAGCTAGTTCTTGTGGTTCAACTACTTGATGAATAGCTGGTTCTTGTGTTTCAACTACTTGATTTGAAACGGATGATGTCGCAACACCCTGGGCATCTGGTTCTTGTGTTTCAATGCTCGTGGCTGGAATAGGAAAATATTTCATCATTTGGGAGGTTGAAGGTGTACGGGGTATTAATCGGATGGGTTGGGGGTCTAGGGTAGTGGCAGTAGTGGTTGTCCTTGTTGAGGCCCTTGTTCGTTTTCTTTGTAAAAAGGGCAGAAAGAAAGGAATTTTCTTTCATTTTCGTGGGGGGGTTTCCTCAATGATGGGGCAGGGAGAATTGTCTGGCTCAGAATCATCGCTAAGAATATGAAGGGTAGGAGTGGATTATTCTGGTAAAGTGTGGGGTGAAATTGGTATGGTAGGGGGGTTAATTGGGCTGATTGGGTCTATAGGCAGACTGTTAGGTATTTCTGGAGAGTCTGGAGGGTTTTGTGGTTGTTGTTCCTGAAGATTTTCAGGAATTTCAGCGGTTTCTTGGGGATTTATAGGTGGGTTGTTTAGTGGAGGGTTTTGTTGGGCAAAACCCTTTTTGATAAGCAGTTGAATGAGATGGTGATGGGTGAGTGAAAGGGGGGGATCTTTAGCCTTTTTACAGTAGTGCAACATATTTTTAAGAAAACCGAGCAAATAATAAGGAATGTTCACCAATCTGTTATGCCGTAAATGAGACAACATGACAAAATCATGCTGGTAGACTACCTGGTATCGACCTTCGCAGGTAAGGTAGTGTTTGACAAATTTTGCAACTTTTGTCCATGGAGGCGGCAACGAGTTGAGTCGGACACCCTGACCTTTAGGTTCAATTTGTTCCCCTAGAAAGAAGAAATCCTGCTGGGCATTCAAGATGATATGTTTGCGGTTGAACATGCGAATTCCATTGGTAGGGAGACCCGAAACCTGCACTATATCTTCTTCTGTAACTGAAATCCGAACCCCTTGAACAATAGAATGGTCTTCCTGGAGATTTTGAGCAAACTGGAGAATTTGTTGTTGATCATACCACTGGAGTCTCTGAAAATAACCGAGCCATCCTGCCTACAGAAAAATTTGATAGGCTACTGGATAGTGTTCTAACAGGGCTTTCGTGGCGGGTTCGTACCGTATAAAATAGCTTCCCATAGCTACCAGCTTGGTAAAATACACCGTCAAAGAGTTGAGTAATAGCTTTTGTGCAGAGTAAGTTTTTCGAGTGAAGGCATGCGAATGGTGGTGAAACGAACGAAAGGATGGTAAATAGGAATGGCAGTGGTGAATTCGTGTGAAATGATGGTATAAAAGTTTGATATTTCCTCCCCCCCTTTTAAGTGCGGCTCATAATGATTTTTCATGAGTGGTAATGATGAGTTGGAATCTTCTCATTAACTATAGCTTAATTGCATTTACATAAAATTTACATACCTCGCCTTTACCTTTTGATTCGTACTTCAACAAAATATAATGCTTGTCCATAATAGTTCTGCAGTGGCCATGGCGGAGACATTTGATTTGTTATATGAATTGTATCAAGGATTTGTTGACTGGAAGGACAAAATGTAGTATGAGAGCGCAAAATCTTATTGACAGGAAATGCCGAAAAATTGGTGCTTCAGTCGTAGGAGGAACAGAGAAATGTTTTTTGAAGAGTGATGTTGCAGAATACTGCTGAGGAAGTGGTGTTTCAGCCGTAGAAAGAAGGGCGAAACAATTGTTGGACGGTGTTGTTTTGTCAATGGGGAAATGTGAAGAACTGTTGAACAATGGTGTTTCAACAATGGGAAAAATGGTGAAAGGTTGTTGAACAGTGGTGTTTCAGCAATGGAAAAAGAACAAAGAGTTGTTGATCAGTTGTGTTTCAGCAATGGAAAGAAGGGCGAAACAATTGTTGGATGGTGTTGTTTCGTTGATGGGGAAATGTGAAGAACTTCTGAACTGTGGTGTTTCAGCAATGGAAGAAAATGGCGGGAAGTTTGTTGGACAGTGGTGTTTCAACAATAGGGAAAATGGTAAAAGGTTGCTAAATAGTGGTGTTTCAGCCATGGAAAAATGGTGTGAGGTTGCTGACAGTGGTGTTTAAGCAATGGGGAAAGTCAAAAAGTTGCTGACAGTGGTGTTTCAGCAATGGAAAAAGAGTAGAGAGTTGTTGATCAGTGGTGTTTCAACAATGAGGAAAGTCAAAAAGTTGTTGAACAGTGGTGTTTCAGCAATGAAGAAAGAGTGAAGAGTTGCTGACAGTGGTGTTTCAACAATGGGGAAAATCAAAAAGTTGTTGAACAGTGGTGTTTCAGCAATGGGGAAGATTTGTCTCTTCTTGAAGTAGGATCGTCCTTTCTTAGTGGGCCTGTTCTTTGATCGAGAATCTGCAAAAAATGATTGTAACATGGTATTTCTTGACAGGTATTATTAGTAAATGAAATCTAATCTAATACTAAATAAATTAACTTAAAAAAAATTAATTTCAATGAGGGGTAGGAGCCCCCTCTAAAAAGAGGTAATGAGAGTCTGCTACACATGTGGCCTTAAAATCTTCTTTGGAAATAGGGCGCTGGTACAGACGGAGTCGATGACCATTTACAAGTAACGGTGTTTTAGAGTCATCGACTGTGAGGAGCCTTACTGTCCCATTGGGGAAAACAGTGTCTACTTCGTAGGGTCCAAGCCATCTTGTACGTAGTTTCCCTTGAAATTCTTTGAACCGAGAGTCATACATTAGGGCCCACTTACCTTTTTGGAACTGCTTATGCTTGATATTTTTTTCATGCCATTTTGATCTTTTCTATTGAATCATAGTTGTCTGATGAATGGCGTCTAGTCTTTTCTCATCCAATTCATTAAGCTGCTGCAACCTGGCTGTCTGTGCATCGGTCAAATCAAGGTTGGAAACTAAAGAAGTCCTTAAGGTTTTGATTTCAAACTCCATAGGAAAGACAACACTCTTTCCATAGACTGATTCATGGGGAGAGAATCCTGTAGTATTTCTCCAGGTAGTTATGTAGGCCCATAATGCTTCAGGGAGCCTGTGAGACCAGTCCTTTCTATTTTCCTTCACTGTTTTTGTGAGAATGGCTTCTATTACTTTGTTTGTGCTTTCCATCTGTCCATTGGCTTGGGGGTGGTATGTTGTAGTCATTCTATGTTGAATATGATATTTTTGAAGGGTGGCTTTAAAACCATGAGAAGTGAAAGGAGGTCCTCCATTTGTAACTAATTCTCTTGGCACTCCAAATCTGATGAAGATGTCTTCAAATAAGAAATCTATAACTTCTTCTTCGGTCGCTCTGTGAAGTGCTTTAGCTTCCACCCATTTAGTCATATAGTCTGTGCAGACCACTATGTAAACTTTTTGATCGGATGGGGGGTTAATGGGTCCTACAAAGTCTAAGGCCCATCTTTCAAATGGTTCAAGTACTATCTGGGGTTTTAATGACATTTCGTCTCTATGATTAGGTTGGCCCACTCTTTGGCAGTGTCACAGGCCCGAACATATTTCTTTGCATCTTTGAAAAGTGAGGGCTAATAGTACCCCATCCTAAGAATTTTATGTGTTGTTCTCTTATCAGCAAAATTCCCTCCACAAGGGACATCATGACAAGATTTTAGTAGATCATAAACCTCATCTTCTCTAATGCACCTTCCGATTTCTTGATCAGGTCCTGTATAGAAAAGACACCCACTTATCCAACTATACCGAGCACTTTGTTGAATGATTCTTCTTTTCTCTCGGTGGGATAGGTGTGGTGGTAACTTCCCTGCAACCAAGTAGTTAACAATGTCTGCATACCAAGGTGAGTGAGCAGAAAATGCAAATAGATATTCATCAGGAAAGGAATCATCTACTAGGGTATCATCATCAGGTGTCAACCGAGGAAGGAAATCAACAACTACATTTTCTTTTCCTGGTCTATCTACAATTGTAATATCAAATTCTTGCAATAATAATAACCATCTGGTGACTCGAGCGTTTGTGATAGGTTTGTTCATTAAATATTTGATAGCTGAGTGATCAGTATGGAAAAGAGTAGAGTAGCCAGTAATGTAATGTCTAAACTTGTTAATAGCATAGATAACTACTAAGAATTCCTTTTCGGTGACTGTATAATTGAGTTCAACAGGAGTCATATTCTTGCTGATGAAATAAATAACATAAGGGAGATTATTTTCTTCTTGTCCCAAAACAACTCCTATTGCAATATCTGAAGAATCAGAGGATATATGAAAGGAAAGTGTCCAATCAGGTCCTATGAGAATAGGAGTTGTAGATAACTGATGTTTAAGTGTATTAAATTCTTCCTGACAAGAATTAGTCCATTTGAATTCTGCATTTTTCATCAGTAACACAAACAAGGGAGAAGATATTTTGGAATTTTTTTTGATAAATCTTATGTAGTATCCAGCATGTCCTAGAAAACTTCTTACCTCTGTTTGGGTTTTGGGAGTGGGAAGATCCTTAATGACTTGTATCTTGTATGGTCTACCTGAATTCCTTGAGATGAGATAAAATGTCCAAGCACTATTCCTTCACTCATCATCATATGAAATTTTTCTGTACTTAAGGAGAGTTGGGTTTGTATGCATCGTTTAAGCACTTTCTCAAGGTTTTGTAGTGCTTCCTGAAAAGAAACACCATAAGGAGTAAAGTCATCCATAAAAATTTCCATAGAGTCATTAAGCATATCAGAAAAGATTCCTATAACTTCTCTTTGGAAGGTTGTTGGTGCATTACATAGTCCAAATGGGAGAACTCTATAAGAAAAGGATCCCCAAGGGCTAGTAAAAGTGGTTTTATCTTGATCTTGGGGTGCAATTTTGATCTGGTTATACCCACTGAAACCATCTAAAAATGAGAAAAAATTCTTCCCTGACAAACTGTCTAACACCTGATCAATGAATAGCAATGGAAAGTGATCTTTTTGAGTAGCTTTATTTAAGGCTCTATAATCCACACATACTCTCCATTTCCCATTTTTCTTAGGAACTATTACCAACGGGGAAACCCATTCATTCTCTGATATAGGATAAATAAACCTTGCATCAAACAATTTTTGAAGTTCTTCTTTAAGGATTTCTCTCAAATTAGGGTTCATTCATCGTTGAGATTGTCAGATCAGTCGACAATCTTCCTTAATATATATTCTATGAGTACATAATTCGGGAGAGATTCCTTTCATGTCTGTATAGTCCCATGTGAATGCTTCTTTATTTTCCAGAAGTAACTTCATTAATTGTTGTGTTTCGGCATCTGCCAGGTTAGGGTTTATGTTCAATGTTTTTCCATGTTCAATTTCTACTGGTATTCTTTTAGAAGAGATGGTGGCAGATGTTTGAGGTGGGTTTTCAGAGTTAAGGTTTTCTTGATTATCTGACTCCAACAGTGCAACTAACTGGTTGTGAGTTTCTGGAGTCACTGAGGAGGGTTCACAAATAAAATTATTAATTACTTCATCCTCGGTGTTATCTTTAAGGCTTAGAGCTTGTCTGATAGTCAAGATGGGTTGAGTAAGTTGATCATCGAAGTCTACCCATATAGAATTATCATTATTAATCAGGGGTGTAGCGTGAGGGTAGAGGGTAAGTTGTTTAGTTTCGTAACCATTGGAAATTGTCATTGAACTTGATCTACAGCTGATAAAAGCATATGTTGTGGCTAGCCAAGGCCTGCCCAAAATTAGAGGGCAGCCCCCCAACTTTGTTTTAGGTTGTAGTACCACAAAGTCAGCTGGATAATTCCAGGATTCCACTGAGATAATTAGGTCTTCAATGACTCCCTCTGGTTTAATTGTGGATCGGTCAGCTAATTCTAGGATAGTTGGGGTGTCTCTGACTTCATTTTGCAGTTGTAGTAGTTTTAAGGTTTCCAGAGTCATGATATTGATAGAGGCACCTAAGTCCACCAAGAATCGAGGGATTATCGTTTTTCCAACTTGTACTGAGACGGTAGGGTGGTCGGGATCACCATATTTAACTGGGGGGCTTTACCTAACATTAGTGCAGACAAGTCTCCCATAACATGGACTGTGAGGGGATCCTTAATTTTCCTACCAGGCTTCTTAACACAAATGTCTCGCATCATCCTGGCATAGATTGGTACGTCTCGGAGTGCTTGTAGTGGAGGAATTTTGACATACAAATTTTGTAATTCCCCTAGAATATTGAAAGTTGGTGGCTCGGGCGTTTTAGTCAAAGCTAAACGCTCAGAAAATGGTGGTTTTGTTGTTTCAGCAACATTGTTAGAGGATGATTGTACCTCTTCGGGTATATCATGCTCTTTTGTTTCCTCTTTATCACAAGAGGTAATATCAGCTATTATAGGTTCTACTATTCTCCCAGATTGTAAATGAATATCGTTGCATTGCGTAGGGAGAAGAGAAAGTGTAGGCTGGTTATGGATATCAATGCACTACACAGCTTTATTATTGGGGTTAGGGTTAGGTTGTACAGGTAGCTGGGGTCTCATTATTTGATTGTTTGGTGGAGTACCTGATGGTAAGGAGAGTGGTTGTAGAAATTGTGATTGAGGTAATTGATTTGGGAAGGGGAGTTGTTGTCCTCTCCAATTTGGATTCCATTGGTTCTGATATGGTTGTTGTTGTTGTGGAGGCCAAGGAGTCTAGATTGATGGATCAACAAAGGGTGGGTTAGTTTGTTGCATGGGTGGGTAACTCATTTTATTAGGATATTGCATTTGATTATAGGGAGGGTAACTCATTTGATTGAAAGAAGGATAATTATTCCAACGATTAGAAGATGTAAATGGCATGTTAGGATTCATACCTTGTCCCCGCGGTTTCCATTGCCTTCTCTGTGTCAACAGATAGACAACTTCATCTTCTTCGTCCGTTGGTTGTAATGATGTCTTGATCCCTGGTAAATATGGGCATTGTTGAGTCTCATGATCTTTATCACAGATGGTTCAGATTGGATTTTTGTCCAATGGACATTCCCTTCATGGGTGCTTGTCTCTGCATTTAGAACAAAATATGGACAGGGATGCTTCTGCTTCTGCTTGCTTCTTTTGAATCTGTAGGGTATCAATTTGTGAGGCAAAAGAGCTTAACATTTCAGTTTTGAAACCTTCAATTAAATTACCTATCTTGGCTCTTGTTGCTCCCCCACTGGCTGATTTTTGGACTCTTGAAAATGTGGTGTCCCTGCTATTTGATCTATTTCTTGAAGCTCCTCTTGAACATCTTTTGTATAAATTAACATTTTCATCGTATGATTCCTTAGATATGTCCCCTTTTCCAAGCATATTCAGCATATCTAGACAGTCATCCCTTACTCCTTTTAATAATATAGTTTTGAGAATATCTTTACTTGCATTGGGGTGACTGGATCTTTGTAGATTATACTATAGCCTTTCTACAAAGTCCTCCATATTTTCATCCTCTTTCTGCATCATCTTAAATAGTTCCTCCCTCTTTTCTCTTGTTCGGCTATAGTCCTGGTATTTATTCAGGAATTTCTGTTTCATTTGGTCCCATGTTGTGATTACATGGCCTCCAAGACTCATGAACCATCTTAGTGCATTTTCCTTTAATGTTGCTGGAAATAGCTTTAATTTTTTAGCATTGGAAATGTAATCATAACTTCTGCATAAAAAATCAAACTCAAAAAGGAATTCATCAAGATCTTCTAAAGACAAACCATGAAAATTAGGTAGTGCTGAGAGTGGAATGTTCTTCATGGGGGCTACCCCTCTAGGAATATCACCAATAGGAAATCCTAATGTGGAGAAAGAGTTTTCATCATTTACCTCTCCTTCAGGACCTGCCTGTTCTTCATGATGCAATTCTTCATTGTACTCATCCATGTTTTCTTGTGTCTACTCCCCTGCTGCGCTTGCTCTGTCCTCAATGTTTTCTGCTAGTTTCTGGACTGTCTCAGGACTCCAAACTTCTTTCCCCCTCAAAGTTTTCTTGAAATGAAGGTTGGAATTTTGGTTTCCGAGAGTTTGGTCGTTGAGCAGCAGATTCAGAATTTGATATAATCTCGTCAATATAAGTCTTTCTTCCTCCTCTTCCTCTTCCCCTACCACCTGTAGGATCAGTGTCTTTGGGGTCTCCGCGTCCTCTCATGCAATCTTTGTATCTGAAAAATCATAAGTTCTTTTGAAATATATAATTACCTTCCCCGGCAACGACGCCAAAATGTTGGTCACTATAATTGCGTATTTGATTAAACAATCAAGTGCTACATAAATTGTCAACCCAGGGAAGTCTGTTTATTTCAAAGGTAACCATGCGCTATATATGATCAATCTCAAAAGCAACCTAGAGTTGTAGTACAAATATATTAATCACACTTTTCCTTGAACAAACTGAAGTTCTAACTTGAATTACAAGAAAGCAATCTACCTATTGCAGAGTTCACTGTTTAAAGAAATAAGTGTCAAAGAATCATGGATTACATTAAAGAAATAAAAGACTGGGAAAATGAATCCTTCAAGACACTACAAAAGGAAAGACTACTATTCTATAACCAGAGAACATGACCCTATTCCCAAAGCAGGAATCTTCAGCACCTATTTCTGATCATCACACTTCATGAACTCATTGCTTAACTGAAATAATTGAAATACACATTGAAGGTTGTCTATCTCTTAACAGAGAACATGACCCTATTTCCCAAGCAAGAAACTTCAACACCTGTTTCTGATTAGCACACTTTCATGAACTCATTAATGCACTGAAGGCTAACTATCTCTAATAGAGAACATGACCCTATTTCCTAAGCAGGAAACTTCAACACCTGTTTCTGATTAGCACACTTTCATGAACTCATTAATGCACTGAAGACTAATTATCTCTAACAGAGAACATGACCCTATTTCCTAAGCAGGAAACTTCAGCACCTGTTTCTGATTAGCACACTTTCATGAACTCATTAATGCACTGAAGACTAATTATCTCTAACAGAGAACAGGACCCTATTTCCTAAGCAGGAAACTTTAGCACCTGTTTCTGATTAGCACACTTTCATGAATTTATCAAATAGGATTGCTAACTAAAATGATTAACAGTTACCCAAGCATGAATCACATGAAAACAATGTAACATTCAGTAAAGCAGAGTTTCAGCAAGATAGAGTTCGGTAAAGTAGTGTTTCAGCAAAACAGAACTCAATAAAGTAATGTTTCAACAAAACAGAATTTAATCAAGGCATAAACAAAAATCACACTAACACACTACAAAGCTAATGGGTGAATATTGTGAAGAAGGTGGGCCCTCCCTTCTCACAATATTCCCCTGAAATGAAAGGGACTAGAGAGAAATGCTCAGAACAATCTTTTATTCATCTGTCAATGTATCATATTACAATCCGAGGTAAAACGCACCCTTCTCTGTAAATCCTTTCTTAGTACAAAAAACAAAGATACTCTCGAATGGTGATTTCCTCTTATTTAAAGAGGAGGATCCCTTCGATACAATTTAATAAACTAATTACAAGTGTACATCTGAGTCCTATTCTTAGTCAGATCGATTTTTTAAACTGGAATATGATATCCTAGTCTCTCACAACAGAATGCTATTACAAGTGCTGAGTGAGGTGTTGTTGTTGCGGCTGGAGTACCGACTTCTTTATTTGTCTCTTGTTACTGTTGTTGTATGTTATTTCATCATTGCAAATTGCGGGCTGTTTCAGCCACGAGATTTGTGTTCTGACTGTTTCAGCATCATTGACCACAGACTGTGTAACAACTTCTACTGTGTTTTAGCATCGTTGACCACAGACTGTGTAACAGCTTCTTCTATGTTTCAACATCGTTGACCACAGACTGTGTAACAACTTCTTATGTGTTTCAGCATCGTTGACCATAGACTGTGTAAAAACTTCTTCTATATGAGTTGTTGTTTCAGCCACAAGGTTTGCGTGCTTTAACTGTTTCAGCAACAGGCCTCAATGCTAATCTGCAGTTCGAATTGTTTCAGCACTTATACATTTCTGATCAAAGGTCAAGTACGAGAGTAATGTAAAATTATATGCAAAACAGATTAAACATATAGTAAAGAGAAGAGACGTTGTATACCTTTGGAAAGATAGGGTAAAGTGATAATATGAGTTTAAATGTGAGTGAAACAAGAGTGTAATGGTGGAAAAAAGTGTGGGCAAAAAGGTACATTGTATGGTCCTAACAAGTATTACCTTCAAATATATTAAAACTCATACCATTATACATGAAACAACCTTGAGTCCATTACCCAAACCTTTGTGCTACCAGAATTCACTACCAAACTTTCTCCAAGGGTTGACATCAATCACTAAGGATTGACATCAATCTACAATATCACTCTCCAATGGTTGACATAAATGACAAACAACAATCCATACCAAATATCCATCAACCTAAGACAAATTTCTGACAATTATATGACAATCGACAATGTTGGCTGACACAAAGGTCTCATCCCTAGAGAAGCCACCCGATGTTGTATCACTGTGGGTGTGGTGTTGTCAAAAATCCCAATTGTTTGACGACCTCTGTTGAGATGAGGTTATTCTAGCTAAGTCCACTATCAATAATAAAATGCAACAGGGTCCCATTCAACCACATCTGTGAATGGAAGAGGCACTCCCCCTCTTCACGATCTGTTGATTCTTCTAGTTGAATTGTTGCAGTCACGACAATAGAAGTGGGGTCTGCATTGATGATTTGTCTTCTCCCATTATTTTTTGAATCAGATTCTGAATCTGAGTTTGACTCTTTCTCTTTGATCCCAAACACAAATGATTTTTTTGAGCGAAATTCATCAGTGTTATGCCAGGGGATTTTGTGGAAATCACACCACTTTCCAGTGTCCTTCTTCGTCTTCTCGTGACCATTCTTTTCCTGTGGCTTGGACTGGTGTTATTGGATAAATCCGTAAGTGCATACACAAACCGATCTCCTTAGATCCACCTGGATCTAGAACAAAACAAGACAGAATAGGACGCTTTCCTTAAGTTTTAAATATTGAATTTACTAAGAGGCAAGAATAAGTAACATACCTTATAATCGCTTCCTATAGTCTTTGTTTCTCCCGCTTCGCTCCAGTACTTTTGTGCAGTCAATATCAAAACAAAACAAACCAACCAAAGTGATAGCGATAGCATAAACTCAACATAAACCTATGTATGTGATCAAGGAATCATACAATAAAACACAACAAGATTTATAGGAAAGAATCATATTACTGTATCATATTAAATGTGAAAGAGAGATTACAACCGTTTCCTTGATGTAGTAAGGTCCCTTCCAACTGTCCTTCGTTCCCCACACACTCCTTGCTCCAAGAATTCTGAGACCATAGATCTGATAGCTACTCACAATCTATCTTGACAAAGCAAATCTCAAAGCCACTCTAACCAAGCTAATAATTCCAAGCCAACCAAAAGCTCAAGCTAACTTTCTCCATGAGAACTCCTCTCCTTTTATAAGTTGAAGAAGATAAGGTGAGGAGGTTAGGATGATCCCACTAAATCATGAAAGCGAGTAAGATCCAAACCATTCGGATGCCACCTCACCATAGAAGCTTCTCCTTCTAGAAGATTCGAGAAATCGCTCATTTTTCCCACATGCTGGAATTCTTGCACCCTGCCTATAGTGCAATCTGCGAGAATGGGTCATTCTCGCACCCTGCCTATATAGAAACCTGCAAACACCTCGCACCCTGGCTATAGTGCAACCTGCGAGAATGGGTCATTCTCGCACCCTGGCTATATAACAACCTGTGAACTTCTCTTTTTATAAGGTTTTTACATAGGAAAAAACAATTTCTTTTCTCAGGAGAAGTTCTTCTCCCTTCTCTCTTTAGGAACTCAGGCCACTGACCCTTTGAAGGAAACATATAGTTTTACATCATTAACGATCACAGGGATGACGAAAATAATGTGTAACAGAGAGCCCCCCAAAGTATGAAGTTAGAACAAAGTGATAGCTAAAATACTTTGTCGAGTGTGTGTAGGGAACAAGGAACAGTCGGTCGGAAACCTGCCAACAAATAAGGAAATACAGTACAATAATATATCATCACTGAGGTAGGCATTCCCATACTCAGAATACAAATGAATCAAATCATAAATGTCGACATGCAAAGATCCCTATCACGTAAGACAGGTCATGGCCACCAAACATACACTGTGGATCCATGCCAATATGACTCAAATCTGAACGTAGCCACCAAGAATACACTATGGATCTATGTGTTAAAGACTCAAATTTGAACATAGACACCAAGAATACACTGTGGATCTATGTGTTAAAGACTCAAATTTGAACATAGCCACCAAGAATACATTGTGGATCTATGCAACAGTACACTGAATATACTCCAACGCAACCTAGATCTGTCAGAAAATATCCAGGATCTTCATCTCCACCACTCTATAGTACGAATCTAACCATGTGAATACATGTGTTGAAGTCGAACATGGTAGAAACCACTTGATTACCGATCATTAGTGTATACCGTTAACAAGTGCGAGGGAAATCACCATTAATGTCAATGAC